>CAUYQG010116214.1:45-63379 GCA_963574415.1 Tarsius wallacei | reverse complement strand
TGTTCTTCAGGGTATATTCCCAGTAGGGGGATTGCGGGGTCATACGGGAGGTTGGTGTTTAGCGCTTTTAGGAATCGCCACACTGCTTTCCACAGAGGTTGTACTAGCTTACACTCCCACCAACAGTGTAGGAGTGTTCCCTTTCCGCCACACCCTCTCCAGCAATTGTTATTTTTTGAGTTATTGATAATTGCCATTCTGACTGGAGTTAGGTGGTATCTCAGCGTGGTTTTGATTTGCATCTCCCTGATGATTAGTGAGGTTTGAACATTTCTTCATGTGTCTGTTGGCTGCTCGGATGTCTTTCAATTAATCTACGACTATGGTTTTCAAGGGAGTAGGGGAGGATTTTGTGCCCAAGGGGATATTTGGCAATGGCTGGAGACATTTTTGGTCATCACAGCAGGGGATGCTACTGATATCTGCTAAATCTCTTATAATACACAGGGCAGCGCCTCCTGGCAGAGAATTACCTGGCTCCAAATATTATTAGTCACAAGGCCAAGAAACTCACCTGTAAGGTGACAGTTCCAGACTCATAGAATCCGAGTTCTGCAAGAGACCTTAGTGATCATGAAGTCCACTGGTTTACAAATGACATCCTTCAGATCCCTCCGTGGGAGAAGGCCCCAGGAGCCCTGAGACCAGAGGGGCTACCACATCACAGGTGTCTGTCTCCTTTGTAGTAGGTACTGGTACAGGGCTGAGTATTGCCGCTGGATACTGTTGCTGCTCAAAGAAAAAAAAAAAGTTTCAAAATCACTGATGTGTTTTCATTTTGTGGTTGAAGAATAAAAGTTAACAGTTGTAGCACAGGTCAGTTATGGTTCCAGTGGGAGCCCAGTGTCCTGGCTCCCACAGTGCCTGGACGTTCATCCAGATCTTGTTGGGAAAGCCCATAGGGTCTCAAGCCCCCTTTCTGAAAATCTTGCTGCCGTGAACTGGTTTAATTTCTGACCATAATAAACATATTAAACTGGATACAATCAGAGTTCATTCTTTATTAAGAATCTTATTGAGACTATTTACTGAGACATTATGTCTACCCTATACTTGGCCCTAAGCATTTAGAGGGTGTAGGCTTTAGGGCTAAAATTATCCTAACAGATTCTGGACTCTGGAGTTTTAAATAAATCCATAGCTTATGTTTTTGCCTCTTCTAAACATAGATGGTGAGGGCTGGAACCAGATTGCTGGTACTGGTAGACAAAAATAAAGGCACATTGGATATGGGGACATGCATCCTGCTTGGGGACTGTCGAGTACCTGTGACCATCCTCTTTTTGTTGGGGGAGTCTCCATCCCAGGAGTCTTGCCTTTCCAAGGCTGAGATGGAAACGTGCTATGCCATCTCCCTTGCAACGAGGCCTGGTCCTGAGAACCAGGTTTTTCTAGTCAGACCCACGGGCAGGGTGGCTTTGCCTGGGAAGACAGGGATAGTTGGGGACAGGGAGGAAAGATGTTTAACTTTGAAAGGAAAAAGCGGCACCAGTCTAGTGGCACCATCTCATTCCCTGCTTGGACAAAGTGGCAGCTGGGTATGGGAGGCCCTCCTTTAATAAATTCCTTTTTCTGCTAAACTAGCTTGAATCGATTCTGGACACTGTACCTAAAAAACCCTGCCTGATGCAGAAGGAGAAATGTTACCGTAGAAATATCTTGGGGGCCGCATGACTTTGCTCTGGTGCCATTTTGTGAAACACTGTCTGTCACCATCAAACCTTCACCGTTCCCACCTCCTCCGTATCGCTCACCCTGATTAGATGGGTTTTGGAAGAGCTCACTAACAACTGTAGCCTTTAAATAGATCAGAAGTTGTTTTTTACAGTTGGATTCTAAATCAGTAGTTTTCTAAGAGGGGCCTTGCCCAGTGCATGAGGACTGTATATGTGAATGAGTGTGTTGCTACTCTTGAATTCCAAAAATGATAATAATAATAGTGTTTCAAGGAAAGTAGAAAAGAAAAAGTTGATTTTTTTTCCACCCAGTTTTTTACTGTTGGCCAGCACATATGGTTTCAGGTAGGCTCTGCCTGAGCAGATTCCTGGAAGAAGCCACAGAAAAGAGGCCGTGACAGGTTGAGACAGCTTCCTTGATTACAGCTCAGCATGGTTCAAATGACACTCGGGTAGTTAATTGATTCAGGCAAGATCATTTGTGGGCGATAAACACCACAGACCTTTTATTTTCAACTGGTCGGTGGAAAAGACGTCTCCCTAATTCAATCTTAGAATATGACCTTAATCTTTTTTTCCTCCTCAGCTGGAAAGATGTTTAAACCTCTGTAGAAATGCCCAGAAATTGCAAAATCCAAAATTATGTTTTCAGAGATGGCATCCTGCTCATTCTTGCTCAGACAGATAAGAAAGTGGCACTTGAACGGGCCACGTCTTGAAGATCAGCTGATGGTGTCTGAGTCAGGATTGCTTTGATGTCCTCAGGCCATTGGTCCGGACTGGCCACTGCAGCTGTCCTTTCCAGAAATGTTGCAGGGGAAGCACCACACCAGAGGTCCTTCTGTGAGATGGTGTCACATTTTCTTCCATGACCCTGGCAGTGCCTTATTCCTTCTCCTTTGGAATAAGTTCAGAAGCTTTTGCTCAGCCTCTGAAGCCTTCTCATCAGAGTGGTGCTATTTCTTGAGAAGATGGTTTTGCCATCTGGTGTCTGCCCATCACTTGACGGCTGTTATTCCATGTTTCCAAGGCCGTGCTAACACAGGCAGCCAGTCAGCACAGAGCTCCAGGGGAGGGCTCCCCTGCAACCTGCCTGGGGCTATCCTAAGACAGACAGACAGCGTCCTGTGCTGCTGGCAGACACCCTTCTCCTCTGAGTACAATGCCCCCCTCCCCCCATTGCTCTGTACCAAATGGGTGCATTTTCTCAGGAGGTAGCTAGGAATCTCTTACAAAAGGTCTCTTGACCATTGAGCTTAGATGAAAGCTGGGTGTGGTGGTCTGGTCATGTGTCCACTTGGCCTGGCTGAACTATACTTTCCAGAATTCCCTTCCCTGTGTGCTTCCCGGTTGGGTGAATATCTCCTAGGGGAGATGTGGAAGGCGGAAGTGAAACACTAGCCACTTTGCAGCTCACACACATTGTCATCCCCTGCTGGCTCTACTTGTTGGCTGGGCTTGCCATAGTTCCACCTGCCCCTGGAGCCTCTGTCCGCGATGGCTAGGTTTGGTCTGAGTGTTTGGCACCACATGAAGGGCTCTGGCTTCTGCAGGACACTCGAAACCACCAAGGGCAGAGACTGTACTGCCCCGAGTCAAGTTTCATCCATTCTCCTGGGCTCCAGCTTGGGTTTGTGGTTTCCAGCTTGTTCTTCCTCCCCTACTTCATATGTATCATCTCCCTTCCTTTTCACCCTGTGGACTTCAAGTGCCAGCAGCAGGTGTAAAGACAGCAGCCTTCCAGGACTTGTTTAACCAGCTCTGGCGGTTGCTAAGGTCAAATCCCTGCAACAAGTTTAAATGTATATGGATAGCTCTATGTACAGACGTATGTGTGTGTATAGCTCTATGTACAGATGTATGTGTGTGTATAGACAGAAATGCCTTACTTAACAATGGGGATACGTTCTAACAATTGAATGCTTAGGCAAATTCACTGTTGTGTGAACATCACAGAGCATACCTACCCAAACCTAGATGGTGTAGCCTACTACACACCTTGGCTATATGGTATGGCCTATTACTCCCAGGCTACTCACCTGCTGATGGCTCACAACCAAGTCCCTCCCAGGCATTGTAATAACTACATGATGCTGTCTTGCCCGGGGTGATACCCTTCTCATGTCCTTTGTTCCTGTCTGTTCAGGGTGGGACACAAAGTTCCAGCCCCCTTGCCTGATTCAGTACATCTCCAAAGGACAGCTCAGCTTCAGAGCTCCCCAGGGGATCAGCTGAAGCCTTGTTGCTCCTGCAACATGGTTCACCTTTTCTTCTGCTCAATCTGCTTCCCTTGCTCCCTGCCTCCAGCTCTCCATTTCAGAGCTTTCTCCCAGAGACCTGACATATGACAAGTGTCTCCATCAGGGTAGTGACGTTTCTCCTCCTTCAGCATTTCCCAGTCGTTTGCTAAGTCTGCTAGAGGAGGTACAACATGGTTTTGTTCATGTACTTCCGCGCCTGGGCTTAGTTGAAGATCAGAATCTGGAAACGGGAGCTAATGAGTCCAAAATTTGGAAACAGGTACCAAAAGTCTGTCCAGAGTCTTCTTGCAAACCATAGGCAGTGCAGACAGAAGCAGAGGGGTGAGGGAGGATCACGGGACCTGCCAAGGTGGAGATATGTTTGAGATGTCTGGATATTACCCATAGCAAGTTCTGCTGCTTATCGCTTGCAGGCTGAAATGAACCAACACAAGATGCGTGGAAGGAAGATGATTTTTTGCCAAAAGCCATCAGATGGGTAAATGGTCAGGCTCATGCCTCAGACAGACCATTTCAACTTCTGAGCTTCGTGTAGGGGCTTAAAAAGAGAAACTCCATACAGGGAGCATGTGGGAGTGACAATGGGTGTTGGTCTACGTGACTTGTTCTGATGGCTGTCTTGAGTTATCATCCCATCTGGTGTCCAGGTCGGTGCTGTCTCAGAACTGTAGATTAACTGCCGCCTTGAGGTGACCGCCAGGTGAGGGGAGAATCCCACTGTCATTCAATTTGCTTCAAGATTAGCCGTCAGAACTTCAAAGCAAGCACATAATTAGACAAGTGAACACAATGCAAGGGAGTGTCTGGTGGGAAAAGGGAGGAAAGGTCGAGATAGAGAAGAAGAAAAAAGAGCATTGCAAAATGCATTTTGAATTGAAGTCTTTGGTTGCATGGGCATGCAAGCAAGCGCTCCTGGCAAAGAACAAGACCCCATCTGCCTTGAGTTCCCAGGAGGCCTTCCAGTCTTTGCTGGGGGGAAATGTGAAGAAACTTTCTGGATAAAAATCACAGTGGCTCAGCCTGTAATCCCAGAGCTTTGGGAGGCCAAGGTAAGTGGATTGCCTGAGCCTGTGGGTTCGAGACCCACCCAGGCAACTTGGCGAGACCTCACCTCTACAATAAATCAAAAATTAGCTGGACGTGGTAGCGCGCACCTGTAATTCTGGCTACTTGGAAGGCTGAGGCAGAAGGATCGCCAGAGCCCAGCGGGTCGAGGCTGCAGTGGCCGGAAACGTGCCACTGCACTCCAGTCTGGGCAATGGAGTGAGACTCCAACTAAAAAAAAAAAAAAAAAAATCACATTCCTTACAGTGAGCAGAGCAAGACCTCATTACTTAGTGACAACACAACCTGAAGGGAGCTTCTCAAACATGAGCAGAGTCAGGATCACCTCGAGGGCTTGTGATAACACAATGCCTACTCCCACTCCCAGACGTTCTTCAGGTCAGGGCCGGGTAGGGTCCCAGGGTTTTCCCAGGTCCCAAGTGACGTGGATACTGCAGGTCTGGGGGCTGCACTCTGAGAACCTTGACACTGACACCTGAGTACCACCTTCAAATGCCTTATTCACACCCCACTCCTATAAGTGAGGACAGAATTAGCCCTGGAAACCTGAAATAAGATCAGGAGGTTCAGACAAAACAGACAAATTGGGATGATCCACAGGCTTTGGCGTCGGCTGTTCGCTGTGGTGATCTAACTGTTCTGAGCCTGTTTCTTCATCTGTAAAAGGAGGATAATAACAGCTATCACATAGGATTGTGTAAGAATCGAATGAGAGATGGAGCAGGTCAGGTGTTAGCATGATGTGAGACCCTCTTGAATGTTTGTCATGGTGGGGGCACACAGGCAAAGGAAAACAGGCCAGACTAGTTGGTGTTTCCTGGGCGGGGGAGACAGTTCTTTCAAAATTTTGCCCTCCAGACTCCGTCTCCTGCTCATTCCCCCACGTCTTCATGGTAACATAGAGTAGCTGGGGTGAGGGGGTGGGAGGTGGTACCAGCGGCCTTCATTTTTTCTTCAGCAGGGAGTGTCAGAAGCTGGCAAGACGCCTTCTCTCCACCAGTTGCATCTTACAGCTTATGATTTATAGTGAGGTCCCTCGTGGCAGCAAAGCACACACCATTATTTATATGTTTGTACCCTGCCTTGTTTCTCGGAAGATTTAAGGCAGCTGCAGACCCCAGGAAATTAATCCACTATCTGTGTAGGGGAGAGGCAGGGCTCCCTTATCAGCCTGGACAGGACAGCATGCTTAAGTGGGCTTAGCAGCAGACCCCAGTGAATCCTGATGCAATCCAGAGAAAGGGACCTCAACTTAGATCAGTGGGCATCTGGAGGGCTTGTTCAACACAGAGTGCTGAGCCTCACCCCAGAGTGTCTGATTCAGTAGGCATAGGGCAGACCTCTGAGTCTGCATTTCTCACAAGTAACCAGATGGTGCTGATGCTGCTGGCTGGCCGGGGGGTGGCTCACTTAGAGAAGCACTGACCTAGAGAAACCCATGCTGAGATCATCCTTCCAGAAGCACGAACTGGAACAGTATCTGTGCTCCAGGAATTTCTTATCTTCTCTCCCCACCCCTAGAGCTCCTGGGAGCCTCCCCCTGTACCCACCTTCCTGAGATGCACCCTGTACTAGAATGTTCCAGGCCTGGTCCCCATGGAAACCCTCTGTCCTTTGGGTCTCACTCTCAGGGCCTTGAGAGACTCTAATTCGACAATGTTTTAACTAAAGCACCTATGTTTGGCTTTTCCCTGGTGGAGCAGAAGAGAGAGGCTTTGGTGGCAGGTGGACTTGGGTCCACTGGCCAGGTACGTGCTGGGTGAAACTGAGCAAGTTACTTCAAATCTTTCTATTTATTAATCTGTAAAATGGAGACAACGATACCATTTCATAAGGACTGTTATGAGAATTTGATTTGACAATACAAATGGCCACCCTCTGCCATTCTTCCCTTTTCCTTCCAAAACACATCCTAATGGGAGTCTTTTCTTGAAGGAATGACCTGGATAGAGAGACTAGGGAATTGTGATAGGCCAGAGCAGGAGTTATGGGAAGATTTAGGAGTGAGGAATTCTCCCTTTAGCATTCCTTAGTTCACATGCTATGGATGGATCCCTCTCTGCCCCCAACTTCCACTGATATAAATAAGCTGCATGACTAAAATAAATACGTATTGTAGTCATAATGGTCAGTTTCTAGAGTAAACAGTGTTGATACATGTCACTGCTCAGGCTTAAATTCAGACGGGTAGCAGACAGCCGGACTGGGGCACAGAGACGGATGAAGTATAGCCTTGCCTCTGAGGAGCTTGGGGTCTAATACATAAATCCAGGCAGTGACTTTTGGGGCTCTCATGGGCTTTTCCTCTGGAGCAGTGAGGGCGGAGATGGTACCCAAACCCCGCAGGGCTCTGCCAGATCACCTGTGTCATTGTCCAGATTGTCTGGCTGTTCTTGACTGGGCTTCAGTTCATCTTCATGTTGAAGAATGATGCTCACCTGGTAAAGAGAAGGAAATGAGCTTTGAGTAGTCCCTCCCCTTCCCTTCTCTCCTCTCCCTTCCCCCATACTTCTTTCCATCATCCTAGTCCCTTACCTGTCCTCTCTGAATAATGCAAATACTTCTTTTGAAATCTATCAGGTATTATCTGTCTTGCTAATAAATAAACATACCATGCCCCTAACAATATTGGTGGATGTTTCAGGTTATTTATCCACAGAGGAGAATGAAATTCATCAGCTTTTTAATAAAGCCAAGAGAGGCCAAGCAAAGGCTGAACTCCATACCCTGTGGGATGATAATAACAATGACAATGTTAATAGCTGTCTTTATTGAGCACTTACTGTGTGCCAGGCACTGCACTCACCTCTTTCCATGGATTAGTAACTCATTATTACTCAAAACAAGCCAGGAAGGGAGGTATTATGATTACCTTTGTTTTACAAATCAGGCAGAAAGGGGTTAAGTTGCTTGCCCAGAAAATGGCAGAGCTGGATTTATATGCAGTGCCAGCCTCTGATCCCCAGAGGCCAGGCCTCTTACACTGAGCCCCGACCAGGCCTAGAAAGGAAGCCTCGTTCTTTGGCACAACCCTGGTAACTGGAGGATGCTTGATGGTCAGATGGTCAGGCATGGAGGCTGCTCCTTTCTCTGCTTAAATTGGACATGATAATACTGTACATTATGTAGCCGGGTGTGGTGGCATGCGTCTGTAGTTCCAGTTACTTGGAAGGCTGCGGCGAAAGGATTACCTGAGCCCAGCAGGTCGAGACTGCAGTGGCCGTGAGCGTGGCACTGCACTCCAGCCTGGGCGACAAGAGTGAGACTCTGACTCAAAATAATAATAATAATAAAAATGCACATTAGGACCACCTTCCCATCCTCTCTCCAAGTGTGTTGGGTGTTCCAGGGGTATCCATTTTTGGTCCAGAGACCGATAAAAAAGGAAGCCCAGTGGCTATCAAGTGTCACTAACACAGAAGGAATCTGTGTATGTAAATATATGGGGGAGCCGGGCTCGGTGGCTCAGCCTGTAATCCCGCGCTTTGGGAGGCTGAGGTGAGTGGATTGCCTGAGCCCGCGGGTTCGAGACCTGCCTGGGTAACTTGGCGAGACCTCATCTCTACAGTAATTCAAAAAGTTAGCCGGGCGTGGTAGCGCGCGTCTGAAGTTCCAGCTACTTGGAAGGCTGAGGTGGAAGGATCGCCGGAGCCCAGCAGGTTGAGGTTGCGGTGGCCGGGAGCGGCCACTGCACTCAAGTCTGGGCGACAGTGAGACTCCAACTCAAAAAAAAAAAAAAAAAAAAAAAATATATATATATATATATACACACACACACATATATATATTTAATATGAAGGCCTAGGGCATTATGGTACACTACTGTAGACTTATAAACATTGTACACTGAGGTGTACACATATATGGGGGGAGAGGCCCCCCCAAAAAAGGAATTATTTTTTGGAGAGTAGGCCTCTTGTAGTATAGGCTTTCCCCACTAAGTAAGTCTTCTAGAAACCCATCAGCATCAGTGTACCAGCTAGCATTGCTGTGAGAGGCTGTGTTCAGCTTCAGTGAATTTTTTTTTTGGAGATTCTTTCAATGTATTTGCCTCTTTCAACGTATTTGCCCCAGCCTGGCTCTCTACTGCCCTTTCATGATGGGTGACTTGCGAGTGTACCTACCCACACTGTGCTGAGTGTTCAGCAGTTTTTGACCAAAAACAGCATGACTCCCGTGCCCCACCCTCCCTATTCACCCAATCTCACCCCAAGTGACATTTTTTGTTGTTGTTTCCTCCAAGGGAAACGTTTTGAGGATGTGGAAGAGGTGAACAAACAAACCAAAAAAAGGGGCAGACACACTAAAAGGCACCAAAATTGATGAGTTCAAAAATTGATTTGAGCAGTGGAAAAAGTGTCTTGATTAGGTGTATTGCATCAAACAGAATATTTTGAAGGTGACTGAAGTTTAAACATGTAAGAATGAATACACAATTTTTTATAAATAGATTTTGGGGTCACCTCTCGTGATATATGGTATGTTTAGGAAGCAAAAATAGTGGAAACCAGTTCCAGCCGCCGTGTCATGGGAGCACATGGAAGAGGATTTTAGCAGCCCCTAGAACTTGAGTGTGAGGGACCCTGAGGCCAGAAGTGCCACTTCTGTGGGGACCAGCAGCAGGAAGCCTGACCTGAGTGTTTGCTGGCATGAAGCATTGATGGACCAGTGGGAGATATGGCTGTCTCTCTCTGGTGGGAACAAGAGGAGGGTCTTTAGCACTACAGGGGGAGGGTCTTTAGCACTACAGGAGAGCATCTCCCTGCAAAACCTTCATAGTACATGCTCTGTTTGGTGGCCATGCATTGGTGAGGCCGCCAGCCACAGCTTGAGCCACAGGAAGCCAAAATGAGGGCAAGAACGTCTTCCAAAACCATCTCTGCCTTTCTGCCCTCCTGCCCTCCTGTCCCCAGACCCAACCTCAGAGGAGTGGAGGAGGTAGGTGCCAAGGAGGGTGAGGAGAAAGGGGCACTTCAGAGCCAGGCAGCACCCCTGTTCCTGTCCCCAGCCTGGGGGACAGCCCTGGGGAAGGGCAAGAGCTCTGAAGCAGAGTGAGATCTGAGTTCTCAACCGGACAAGCCTCACTGTCAGTCACTGAAAGTTAGGAAACGTGTCCAAGAAGAAAAATGAAGATCCATCTCCTCTGGGAGCAGGGACTAGGTATGCAAAGTCATTTGTTTTCATCTGCAACGAGCTGACCTTCTTCCGTGTACTAGTCTGGTTGGGCCGCAGTGGCACACGTAGGGCCAGTTGGGTGTCGTAGCACAGACAGAGTGGTTGAAACCACAGAAATGTATTTTTTCATAACTCTGGAGGCTCCAGGCCTGAAAGCAGGGTGTCAACAGGTTTGGTTCCTTCTGAGGCCTGTCCCTGGCTTGTAGATGACCATCTGCCCCCTGTGTCCTCACATGGTGAGCCCTCTGTGAGTGTCTGTGTCCTAATCTCCTCTTTTTGTAAGGACACCATTTGCATTGGATTAGGGCCCACCCTGATGGCTTCTAACTTAATTATTTCTTTAAAGACTCTACCTCCTAATGCAGTCACACTCTGAGATACTGGGGGTTAGGACTTCAATTTATGAATTTTGCGGGGGACGAGATTTAGCCCACAACAGTCTGTTACACGTGTGGCCCACTGAAAAGTGTGCTGTTTTCCTGGAACACACGGTGCATGCAGTCTGCCAAGGTTGGTGACGTCTGCTACTGCTGCCCACGCCGGCTGTCATTGCTGACATTGAATGCCAAGGCCAGAAGGCATAGGAGCACCATCTGCATGGACTCCAGCAGGAAGTGTTGGGAACCCAGGTGCTCTTTGCACTCATCCTACATATGGCTGAGAGTTGGGGAAAGAACATCCATGATGTATTATTATTCTATGAAAAGGGCAGTTTGCAAAACAGAAAGTACAGTGTGGCTCGATTTTTAAAAGAATGTGTGAAAAAAAAGAGGAAAGAAAAGAATGCATATATGCACATGTGAGATCTTACCTTGTATCTGTACATTCGTATGAGCAAGGAATTTGGATGTGGCAGACCACAATGTGGTGGTGGCAAAGATTATTCCAGCAGGCAACAAGATGGGTGATATTCTTTTTTTTTTTTTGATTGGAAAATATACTTTATTTAGAAAGTAAATGAGAGAGAGAGAGAGAGATTGAGAGGAAATTCACCTCCCCAAGGTAGGAAAGGGGGCCACAGCTAAGAAAACACGGAGGCCATAACTCAAAGGGCACATGACCTGGCCAGTGCATAACAAAACTGGTGAATGGCTAGAGCGAGAGAGGAGATTCACCTCCCCAAGGTAAGGGAGAGGGCCAAAGCTAAGAAAACATGGTGGCCATAGCTCAAAGAGCACATTGCCTGGCCAGTGCTTAACAAAACAATGACCTATGAGTGATATTCTTGCCCGTATTTGCCAAATTTTCTACAATGAATTTATTACTTTTATAATATAAAAGAAAGAAAGGGTTATATAACAAAGGAAAAGAAAAATACACAGCAGGTGAATGCTTAGCTTCATAATTGGAGTCAGCAAATGGATTTTTGGATTTCCAAGCCAGGATTTAACGTGTCAGATTTATGGGGTTGGGAGTACAAAGGAGAATGGAGGGTACAAGGAGACGAACATTTGCCCAGAGTCAAGACAGCTGGAATCAGAAGATCTGAATATGGCTGAAGGTAGGAGTAAAGTGAACACTCTTTGGTGTACCTGTGAAGCAGGCTAGTAAGAACTAACGGGCTGTCTCAGAAAACCCTGGAGATGAATGTTCGAGCAGGAGCCAGATAACTGTGTCAAAGAGATGAATAGGCTTGGAAAAGATGGCATTTAAGGGTCCTCCTAACCCCGAGATCTGTGGTTCTGTGAAAATGCAAAATTACCAAGTTAAGCTATCTTTGAGGGCATGGTGACATTTGATGCTAAGAGCATCTGTTGATATTTTCTTTGAAATCTGCACTGTGCCATCTCTACCTGTAAGGATGACCCGAAGGACACTGGAATACTTTGTGAATCTCCATAGCAACTTCTTCAGCAAAAAGATGTTCTTCGGATGATCTGAAGACAGAAGGACAGCGAAGCATTATTCTTTTATCTCTATACCTCATGTCCAAGTTGACAAACATTTAATTGAATGGCACTTCATTCTCAAATCATTCCTTTCCTGCATCATAATACCGTTAACTGCAGTGAGGCCTCAGTTTGGGTGGGGTCATCACTTTCAAATGTTTTGCTTGAACCAATCGCATTTCCAGTCTCAGGTGGTGTTGATTTCTAGACAATATTGTAAGTGAGAGCAATTCAGTATGACTTCAACCTGTGCATGTATAGTGTAGGTTCAGATCACAGTGAGAAAAGATACCTCATATAGCAACATTTTCATTAATGATATAATCATTTTATAACGAGTGCCCTAAACATTCCAGGAAAAGCATCCTTACACTCAGAACATTGTGTGAATGAGACCTTTTTCTCTGGCCTCTGTCTGCCTGAAATGCACTCCCAATCTTTCGTCATCTGTCCAGATTTTATTTGCTTCTCTAGAGCCATTTCAAATCCACATTATTTCTCTATCAATCCAACCTTGATTCATCCATCCCAACTGATTGCTTTCTTCTGTAAATTTCCTAGAGCGATTTTTGATGATTTGTACCATCTCTCTTATTATAGCCTTGAATGTCTCTCAATACATTTTTATATGTTTGTGTCTCCTCGTAGCATTTAGCAAAGAACTCTGAAAACAGCAGACACTCAATAAAGATTCTCCGATTTGTTTGGAAGACCACTGCTATTCTGAGCCATAAATGTTGAGTGTACAATGATTTTGAACTCAGCTGAGGCAGACCCTAATCATGGTCCTCCTTGATTCTCCACCTACCACCATCATGAGTGACTTCAGTGTCTGCAGGGATGTCCCTTCTAACACTTTGGCATCTCTGAGTCTCAGCTTCCTGTTCTCCGCTCACTGCCTTTCTACATGGCTTCAGCCACTCACTCTTATGGCCACACCTCCAGAGCTTATAATTACCTGCAAAGCAGTAATTCAGACATTCACCCTTGCCACTTCTTTGCTTGTCCCGCTGACTCCTCTCGTCCTTTGCTGGTGTCAGAACCTGCAGCACACTGCCTGCCCTTTTTTCCAGGGCTCTCTCCTTTCATTATTCTCCCCTCATCTAGTTTAGATTCCAGGGCTGGCCATTTCAGTTACACCTTGCTATGCACTCGGTGTTAGCATCCTGCTGTCTTTTTGTTGTATACAGATGACAAAGCCTCGACCCTGAATGGCTCTCCTCCAGCCTGAATTCATGTCCTGAGTGTTTCCAGAGACACTCACTGCAGGGTAGATGGACTCTGATCATCATCCCCGAGCAACCTCTTTACCCTGTGGCTCTAGTTAAGGCAGTTTCAACTGCCAGAGTGAGTTCTACACAGCTTAGCCCCTCTCCCAAACCTCTGACCCCCCCTTCTCCCTCTTTCTCATACATTTCACTGCACAGAAGAAGCAGGCGCCATCTCCCAGGAACTTGCTCGTCTTCAAGGTTGCAAACATAAGTTTAAGAAATACCACTTCCCACAATCACACTAGAGGTGGCCTGTCTCCTCCTCAGCAGGTTCCTTCACTTGCCCTCTGGATCCCATTCCCTGCCTTCATGGCCACTTGGGCACTGTTAACATGTGGTCCCTCTGCTCTCTTGGCTATCCAACCTTTCCCTCTCAAGTAGGTCTTTCCCACTGGCCTTTCGACATGCTTGCGCTCTCACACTGTAACGTGAAGCCAAACAAAGCACACTGATCTCGCGTTTGCCAACATCTACTTTGCCCCACAACTGATCTCACATTTGCCAACATCTACTTTGTCCCACAACTTGTGATGTGTCTGTTCTTCACCTCCCACTGATTCCTGTGGCAAATTGTCTTTTCCAAAGATAACCATGTTAGTATAAATCCCACCCCTCACAATCTTCTTGCATGTGATGATGATACTCGTCCATTGAGAGGTGGGGGGGGGGGAGTTGTCTCAGTTCCTCCCCTTAAAATTGGAAAAATCTCATAATTGTTTCAGCCTACAGAGTGTGGTGGAAGTACTGCTGCCTGGGTTAGGTCATAACGGGCAATGTGTGTGTGTGTGTGTGTGTGCGCGCGCGCGCGCACGTGCATGCGTGCGTGCATGCATGTGTGCACTCCTGTAACCCAGTCTCTCTCTCTCTCTCTCTTTCTCTCTCTCTCTCCCTCCCTCTCTCCCTTCCTCCCTCTCTTTCCTTCTCTATCCCTTTTTTCACTCCTCTCCCCTCCTTCTCCCCGCCCCCATGCATCTTGGGAGCCTTGAGCCAACATGTTTGAAGGCTAGTTCCTTCAAAGCTGCCATGCTGGGAAGACCATGTAAAGAGGAACCATAGACACACAGAGAGACACCCGTGGAGCCCCTGCTGCCCTGGCCCAGCTGTTTAAGTCTTTCCTATGTCAACCACCAGAACAGAGCATAAGCAGTACCTTTTAGATTGCACCCCCAGCCTTTGAGGCACCCAAATTATAGTGAGTAGACAGGCAAGCCACCCTCACTGAGCCCCACCCAACCTGTAGATTTGTAAGCATTTGTGAACAAATATATTGCTTTAATAAGCTAAGTTTTATGATGTTGTGTTCCACCACACTAGCTCACCAAAATAACCCATCCCACCCCAGGTAGCATTTTGCCCCATTGTGTGCTTGAAGTGGCTCTTACTAGGTTCATCTTATTGCTATGTCAGACATTGCTTAAACCTCCTCTTTGGCCGGGCGTGGTAGCTCAAGCCTGTAAACCCAGCACTTTGGGAGGCCGAGGCGAGAGGACTGCCTGAGCCCACGGGTTCAACACCAGCCTGGGCAACTTGGTGAAACCTCATCTCTACAATAAATCAAAATATTAGCTGGGCATGGTGGCACATGCCTGTGGTTCCAGCTACTTGGAAGGCTGAGGCGGAAGGATGGCCTGAGCCCAGCAGGTAGAGGCTGCAGTGGCCATGAGCGTGCCATGGCACTCCAGCCTGGGCGATAGAGTGAGACTCCAACTAAAAACAAAAACAAAAACAAAATCCAAAGAAAACCTCCTCTTCGTTGGTGGTTAGCCCTCTACACTGTTGACCGACCACCATGAAATGCTCGACTCCTTGGTGCCCGTTGTATCATTCTCATCTGAACTCTTTCCTCTTTGGGTTGCTTTATTCTGTCCCTAACTATCAAATACTGACCTTCTTCAAGACTGAGGCTTACACTTCCTTCTCTCCTTTTTTTAAACTTTTTTTTTTTAATTTTAAAGATATGGGGTACAGTTCAGGGTTAGGTATATAAATGTTTATTATGCAGGTGCCCCTGTTGATGAGATGTGCCCCACCCCACATCCCCGCAAATTCTCATTACTGCCAATCCTGTACTTCCTTCTTTTCTCACTCCAGGTTGTCTCCCTAGGCAATCCCTTCCACGTTCACGTGTCTCTTGTCACTTCTATGCACAAGTCATAATTTATATCACTTCTCGGAGCTCCTGACCCATAGATCCAGTTTGCTACTGGTAGTTTCCTTCTGGGAATGTCAAAACGACCTTAATTTCCACATGGCCAAGATTTCCAAACCGTATTCATGATCTATACCTCACGCCTCTCTCTACCTGTTCTGCCTTGTGGGTTCGTGAGAGTCAGTCGTTCAAGAGCTGTTCTACCTAGTGTTTCGGTAAGACAGATGACATTCTTGCCTTCATGGAGCTTGAAGCAGACAGTCAAATGCATAAATATGTGCACAAACAAACGGACAGTACATTTGACAAAGGTCATTACCCTGGAGACAGTCTGGGTGGCTATGAAGAGGGGCATTAAAGATGAGAGATGAATGACAAAATGAGCCACCATGCAATAAAAAAAAATGAAGTTCTGATACATGTCATAACATGGACAACCCTTAAAAATGTGGCACTAAGTGAGAGAGGCCAGTCATGGAAGACCACGTGTTATAGGAAGTGTCCAGAAAAGACAAATCTACAGAGACATAAAGTAGATTGTGGTTATCTAAGGATGGGGACAGAGGGACATGGGAAGTGAGTGCTCATGGGCATGGGATTTCTTTCTGGAGTGGTGAAAATGTTCTAAAATCAATTGTGGTGATCATTTCACAACTCTGTGAATGGACTAAAGACCACTGACTGTTCACTTCAAATAAGTGAATGGTGTGTAATGTGAATTCTGTCTCAATAAAGCTGTTATAAAAATAAAAATGAGCCACCATGCAGAGATTAGCAAGAGCATTCATGGCAGAAAGAACAGTGATGAAAGGACCCTGAGGTGGGAACACCGTCTCTGGGGGAGCTTCCTGTTGTCCACTGTGTGTCCAGAGGGTGCAGGGAGTGACCCTGGGAAAGCCAGGACTGGGAAAACTGGGACAGGAAAGCCGGGACGAGGACTTGAATTATAACCTAAGGGGGACGGAAACCCTGATGCATTCTAAGCTGGGATATAACATGATCTGGTTTAAAAATATCCTTTGGTGACTTCTGTGTGGAGAATGGACTGGGGAGGGCTCCAGTAGAGACCAGGAGGCCAGCGTGGAGGCTGCCGCAGAGGGGGAAGCAGGACGTGATGTGGTTGGGTGGGGCGGGGGGGATGATGGCAGCAGAGAGAATTAGGTCTATTGGGGGCGTGTTTGGAAGCTGTTGTTAACAGAATTTGTGGATGTATTAAATGTGGGAGATGGCAACATGGGAGGGATTGGAGATAATCCTCAGCCCCTTGGCCTGAGCAGTAAGGTGGAGGGTATAGTACTATTTCCTGAGGTGGCAAATGCTTGGGCAGGGGATGGGGGTGTGCGAATGGAGTTTCACTTTGGCTGTGCTAATTCTGAGGTCTTGATGGAAATGCCAAGTGGGTGGTTGGATGAGAAGGGTCTGCAGGAATCAGAGCTGGAGTCAGAGATCTGGGAGCTCGGTGATGTTATTTAAATTCATGGGGCTGCGGAGGCCACCCAGGGGAAATGTGTAACAGACAGGAAAGGAGACGCCACACAGGGCCCTGGGGGATGGTGACATGCAGAGCAGGGACCAGTGAAACAGAGGGTGGAGGGACAGGCCTGAGCATGAGGCAGCCCAGGGGAGGGCCAGGTACCCTTGGCGCAAAGGGAGAGTGAGTGGCCCTGCTGCTCAACCAGACGTGTTACCTGGGACACTGTCCCTCGCCTTCTGGCCTGTTGGCAGCCAGTGCTCTGTCCTGTATGCCTCTCAAATCGCTCCCTGCTGCAGCCATCCTAGGGATTGCTGGTGTCATCTCTCCCTTGGGCCTCTGTCGTCGCCCTTGGACCGGTTTAATTTCCATCGTATAAAATGAATAAATGGCCGAATAACTTCAGGAGCAAAACTGCATCAAGGCAGGCGAGGAAGGAGCAGAGTGGAGACCTCACCCCATTCCCTCCAGACATTCTCCAGTTTATAGCCCAGACTGCAACCCCAGGGTTCCTGTCAAAATGCAGCTTGGATCACAGCCCCCATGCTTGAATGCTCATACACCTGCCTTGTAGGATTAAGAGTTTAATCTCTTGTTTGGCCCGCACAGCCCTGCCTGCTCTGGTTTTAGCTTCCTCTCCAGTCCCAGCTAGGGTGGTTTCACATCTCTCGCTCTCACCTTGCCACCTTCCTTCTCTTCTTCTTGCATCATCTGCCCCTGCCACAGGGCATTTGCACACGCCAGTCCTGCTCTTGCTTTCAGTAACCACTGCCAGTGATCCTACCATTAATTTTGTGATTATTTGATTATATTCCCCCCATACCTGAATACAAGCCCCTTGAAGGCTCTCGGTAGGTGCCCTTGGAGAACTGCCCTCAGAGAACTTACTAAAAATTGAGAAGACAGGGAGAGAAGTGATTACTTCTGCTTTGGTGGCACCAAGTACTTATGCTTCTGATTCTCTTGGCTCCCTGATAAGTCTCATACGCACTTGAAATGCAGAAGCCACAGGCTCCATTGCTCTGGTTTCTCTCTTCCTGCCTCTTGGCTAAAGCAAAACCAAGAATCAAAACCAAACAAGAGGTATCTCTTTGATATACTGAGTTCCTTTTCTCAGAATACATACCCAGGAGTGATCCGGTGGTTCTGATTATCACATATTCCCTGCATATCACAAAAACATCACATCACCTCAAACATATGTACAAATATTATGTAGTAATAAAAAATAAAGTTGGAATTCACAATTCTAAAAACAAAACAAAATTAAAAAAAACAAATGGGAGGGCACCAGCTGGGGCATAGAGGGAAGGATTTAAAAGTCACATTCAGTGTACCAGAGGCTCTAAGGTTACGTCTCCACCACGCTACCTCCTTCTTCAGCCCTCCCTCCCCTGCCTGGACGCACAGTTTTGATTTTGGAGTTATTTGGCAATTCATTTTTTCGCACAATGAAAATTGACTTCAGCCTACACGAAAGAAACACTTGGTGTTTAATGAATACAATCTCGGTGATTTCTGGAGAACACCTTGTCATAGGTCCAGAATAATTTCGAGATAGTTCTGCTGGAACTGCTGGCTGGCAGCCAACCCTCACCTGTGTTCCCCTTTGACCGCCCTCTCCACCTCCCAAATCTGAATCTTTTTAGGTCAGCCTTGGCACACCAAGAAAATTAAACCTGCCGATGTTGATGAGCACCAGTGGGCCCTGAGCCAATATGGGGGCTGTGTCCCTTTAATGCAGCTTCAATTTGCATCTCCTGATTACCTGTTTATTACCTATCAGGTAAAAGAGTGATCTAGAACATTGCACGCTTGCCCAGAGGTGGAAAGGAGCTGAACCGCGTGGCTGGGAAGCATTGCAGGAGGGATGAAGAAGGGGAGGAGAAGGAAACTTCTCCCTGGATGATAAGCCTAATTGTTTTAAGCAGGGGGATTTCAAGTTCCCCACGCTCTGGATCAGCATGCAGCTCACAGGCTTTGTTAAGCTTGTGTGACAGGATAATCTCCTTTGTTCAATGCCCGAGGAGGATATTTTCTGCTTTATTAGACAAGTCAATGAAGATAAAACAAAATATTAACTATTTTAAGCTGCACTAGTCCACCCCAAAGAAATTAAGCCACCCCATCCCAATTGTGCCGTGCTTCCTTGTCCTAAGGAGATGGAGGCTGAGCTACTGGGATGCCAGGCCAGTTCTGCAGGGACCTGCAGCCTCTCCCTCCCCATGCACGAGTCTCCTCTTCTTCTCCGGGTGGTGTGCAGAACAAGAGACCTTGTTTCCAGGCAAAGGAAGAGATGCATGAAACCTACATGAACACGGTAGGCATGTGACATCGATCAGCCTATTTCTGAAAGGTACCTACGTCTCTGTTGAAGGTATGTTAAAACAGCTAATCCTGGATCCGGGCTTTGGCAATTCGGAAATATTCAAGTAATTCAGCATCTATGCTCTATCGTGCAAAAATGTCTGGCCCCGTGTTTGTATCTGTGACACTGCATCACTTCCAATTGGCTTTTAAAAGACAGAAACCTGGCTGCCATTGCCTAAACAGCGACAGCATTTGCCTGCTTTTCTGGCTTCTTAGACGCTAGAGCAGTCACCACAAACCGGAGAAGTGAGCCCACACGGCCCCTTCATGGCTGGCTGACTGGCTGACTCTCGGTTTTACGGGAGCTGTTGTCATTGTTGGTTCCGGGTGAGGGTTGTTTCAAGACCTGCTGCACCAGCCCTCCAGGAACCTGCGTGCTCCAATTCTTCTGCCCACCTCCCCATCCCCTCTCCAAGTGACAAACCATTGCAGGCTGCTGTCTTTACAGTTCTCTGTTCCAGTGTTTTGACTGGCTCTAGAGCTGCAGAAGTTTCCAGAAGACTGTGAACACCTTCCTGTGTGTGCATGCCTGTGCCCGTGTGTGTGTGTGTGTGTGTGTGTGTGTGTGTGTACAGCACCTGCTTTATCTTCCAACCATTCTCCCATGCACATGGTCCCTGACTTACAATGGTTTGACTTATGATTTTTCAATTTCACAACGGTGTGATATGCATTCAGCAGAAACTATATTTCAAGTACCCTTACGACCATCTGGTTGTTCACTTTCAGTACAGTATTCAATAAATTGCAGAGATATGCAACGCTGTATTATAAAATAGCCTTTGTGTAGGCTAATGTGAGTGCTCTGAGCACGTTTAAGGAAGGCTAGGCTGAGCTAGGATGTTCGGTAGGTGAGGCGTAGCAAATGCATTTTCCACTTAGGATATATGCAACTTACGATGGGCTTATCAGGACAACCTCATCATAAGTCAAGGGGTAGCTATACACTCAAGCAAACTCCCATCTCTGTTAATACTTGTGCTCGGCCCTGTTCTGGGTATTTATATTTGCTATCTTATTTAATCTTCATGAGACTGTTTACCGAGTGGGTGCAATTATCTCTGTTTTGTAACGAAGGAAACACTTGGCTTCCCTGACCCAAAGTCACACAGCTAATCAGTTTGTGGTGAGGGCTAGGGTTCAAACCAGAGCCTGGATCTTTGTTGGAGATATCTCCAGAGACCCTGAGGATTTGGGGCTAGCAATTTGGGAGCTGATCCCCAAAAGCACCATGAGAGGGTGGGGACGGGTGACAGGGGTGGGAACGAGTGGGTCACTGCTGCTGTGGGACGCTGGGACCCCCTGAGAAACCGTACAGCATCCGTCAGCATCGTCCCAGGAGAGTGCACTGGGAGTCTTTTGTTTTTAAAATACGCTTTATTGAGATATAATTTGCATGCCATTCAAGTCTCCCACTTGAAGCACAAAATTCAGTGGCTTTTAGTATATTCACAGAATTGTGTGTCTGTAAACACAATCCATTTTAGAACATTTTTATTATCCCAGAAAGAAACCCCATACTTCTTAGCCATCATTCCTCTGCTTCTCTACCTCTCCCAGCCCTCGACAGCCACTAATCTACTATTTGTCTCTCTATAGATTTGCTGGGGATTTTGTCCACCCTAATCCTGTCCTCCATCAGATGGGTCACTCCTGGGTGCTTAATTCCCTGGTACTTCCAGCCTGCCCAGTGTGGAGCCCATTCAGTGGCCCCAGAGTGCAACTGGCCAAGTCCACAACCACCCAGAGACCAAGCACCCACCAAGACAGAGAGGCCCCAGAAAGCAGAAGGCCTTGGCAGGTGTGGCCTCAGGGATGTGGGCCAGATTCTGACAGCGTCTGCTTTCCTGGCTTCTTCTCTGTTCTCATCCAGGGATATTCTTTGCATCCCTTCATCAAATCATACCTCCTTTCTTCTAAGACCCAGGAAGGTTGTGGAAAGCTTCTCACCACATTCCTTCTATTGATTACATCTTCTTCACAGGTGGGATGTCGATTTGGAGAGGAAGGGAGGGCACGCCTCTCTGAGCTGAGACCTGGAGGATGAGATTGAACTGCTGAGCTGGTCCAGGAAGAGCGTCTGAAACAGTGGGTTCAAGTGCACAGGCAGGGCTTGGGCTTGGCAAGAATCAGACGGGAAGTCAGGGCCTGGAGTGTGGGTAGTGAAGGGGTAAGAGGCATGATGAAGTGGGGGAGAGGGTGGGGGAAGCAGACCCTGGGCAAGAATTTGGATTTTATTCCAGAAGCAATGGGAAGCCTCAAAAAGTTTCAAGCACAGGCACAACCTGACCTGATTTCCTGTTGAGACCTAGTCCGTTGGCTTAAGACATCATCCCTGGAATACTAGATTCCTTTTAGCCTTCTCCAGTCCCAGGTGGCCCTCATGCAGCCACCGAACTCTAGTCCTATGACATGGGCCCTGTCACTAGCATTCTTGTAAGCCCGAGCGGCACTCTGTGCAAATTAGGAAAAGGTACCCTTTTCAAGACCCTTTTCTGCCATCTGCTGGAACACCATCATCATTAAATATATAAGTCTACCATAGTGTACCCTAGAGTGGGGCAGTGCACCACCTGCACAACTTTACATGGCAGCCTTGCATACCACCCACAGCAGACGTCTTTGAGGCTGTTGTATGAGTTGACCAGGATTCCCTTGTCTCTTGTCATACATCCTAGAATCATGCTTCCGTTAGACATTTCTGGTAGAACTGCCACATGTCACTGTACTCCTAGAGTATGTGCTCCATAGGCCAGGATGGAAGAGTTCTCCCTTGTATCAGCTGTAGCGTCTGCTCTAACATTAACCCTGCATCAATGTACAGTTAACTTGGGATCCATCCCCCTAACATCACTGAGGTTGCCCTACCTTGCTCAGCTGTGTCACGACATTTGGCAGTAAGAGGTAGCTCAGGATGGCAACTTTTCCACCTGTGTGGACAGGCCCCGCCTTCCAGCACCTTAGGTCAGCCTCACTGCCTGGGCCTTGCCAAAGGCCTGCATGTTCTCCAGCAGCCCTCTAGGGAGATAATCATGTGTAATCATGCTTAAGTCACCAGCTAAATGTCCAGGGAGGCAGCTTTGCTTCACAGCTGCCTCTGTTTTCCAGTTCTGGGCCCCTTCAGAGACGGGCATGAGGGACAGTTGAGGCAGGGGATGTTTTTGAAGGCTCTTTGTTCTACCACCTGGGAAGTGGCCCACTTTGCCTGTGTCCCATTTATTCTGGTAATGAACTGTGCCCAGGTACTGCCCTGGGCATTGTTCTCTCTCTTCTGACAACTAGGCACAGGCTTGGCTCCCAGTGTTGGAGGGAGGCGGGGGCAGAGGGGGGAGAATAAGGAGAAACAGGCCCGAGGCCCAGGGCTACTGTCAGGGGAAATATTTCATTGTTGTCAAATGGGCCAAGATTCCTTTAGCTACAACCTGGCCTCCTCTTTTGGAGCTCTGCTATTTCCCAAAATGGCAAATGAAAACTGAAACACTACATTAAATAGCATTTCTATGCAATTAAAACACATTAAAATGGCAATTAAGTTTCACAAACAGCCTTCTCGGTGTTCCCGGGTTGATTAAGCTGTTTGTGTTGTTTTTCAAGGATGATTGTTGTAACTAAAGGCTGAGTTGTCTTTTTATGGATCGAGCCATTCCCTGGGAGCCAAGGAACCCTAAATTCCAACTTGTATTTCTCCTTTGGCAATTTTACTTAATTTTTATTTTTCACTCTTTATTATGGACAATTTTGCACTTATACAAAAGTAGAGAGAATATTATAACAAAGCTCCCTGCGCCCATCACCCAGCTGGAACAATTATCCACGTGTGGCCCATCTTCTCTTGGCTATTCCTTTTTTAAAATTCCTCTAAGGCGTCAGTTTGCTTTTCCTGGGAGAAAAACTATAAAAGCATGTAGGAAAACTTTAGTAAGAGAAATTGATATGAATGAAAGGCATCTGTGTCCTGGGATTGTGGGTGAGGCGATGACTAAGACAGGTGGCACTTCTGCCCCTCAAGGGTGTGAGGTCTGGTTGAGTAAACAGATGAGTCAAATACATGAACAGCGCAATGGGGTGGGTGCTGTTCACCCTAAGAAGCTTTATGGGGCCACATGGGAATGGACCCTCATCCAACTGGCAATGATGAGAGAAGGTGCTGTGGTCTAGTCTGACCTGAAGAGGTTAACGTTAGCCAGGTGAAAAGTAAGGATCTTTTGAGCTTACAAACAGCAGCCTTCCCCCCTACCCTGGAGCCTTGGGACCTGGAGACTTGCTGTCAGCGGTGCCTTCCTCGTAGATCTGCCATTGTAAGCCTCTACCATCTGCCCGCTCTCCTCCATCTCACCCTTATCAGACACTCATTTCATCCCTCTCTTTCAGTAGAAATCTCCTAACTGGTTCCACACTCTCCAGCCTCATGCCTCTCTAGCCTCCATCTCTGGATATGTGATTAATCTTTCTGAAATGCACTCTAATCCTGTCATTTCAGCCTGGCTGTCTCTCCAGTGACTTCCTTTCTCTACAGATCTAAACCCAAACTTCTTGGTTTGCCGTTGCCAACATCACTTTCTTGCTTTGGTCAATTTCAGCTGGGTGGTGAAACTTCCTCCACCAGAGCCTGACCATCACAGGTTTTTTTTTTTGCAAAGGATATAACGAGAGGAATGCCTTGAGAACAGGGGAGGGGTTGGGGCTGGCATCATCCATCTGGGACTGTATGTCTCCCAGACCCTGAGTCTCTGGACCTGTGCAGCTGCCAGGAACCCCCCTGACAGCAGAACGCAGCCAGATGGGAGTGGAGGGGACTGTTCTGTGTAGACATCACTGTTATTCTCCTACAGAAGCTTGTTCATGGCATACAAGCTACATCACTCAGGTTTCATTTTCTTTTTTTTTCTTTTTTGAGTTGGAGTCTCACTCTATCGCCCACACTGGAGTGCAGTGGCACGCTCATGGCCACCCCAGCGTTGACCTACTGGACTTCGGCGATCCTTCTGCTTCAGCCTTCTAAGTAGCCAGAACTACAAGCTTGCGCTACTACGCCTGGCCAATTTTTTGTTTATTGTAGAGACGAGGTCTTGCCAAGTTGCCTGGGCTGGTCTCGAACCTGCGGGCTCAGGCAATCCACTCATCTCGGCCTCCCAAAAAGCTGGGATTACAGGCTGAGCCACTGAGCCTGACCCATTTTCATCTTTCACTTTCCCCTTGATCAATTTCATGGTCAAGTAGGGTCTTCATTAGGCCTGGTGAGAGGGTCTTTTGGGGTTGGGCTTCTGAGGCTCACTTCCTGAGGTTCTGATGGGACCCGCGATAGTCCCTTCTTTCCTTGTTCATGGATATAGGTCTTCTTTCCATGGGCTCATCATTTCTTTTTCTCCTTTTCTTTCCCCATGAGGAGACCTATTACCTTCCTGAACAGTCTGATAATTGAAGAATTTAGTATTTGCTCAGAATCAACAGTGATTGGTAGCAGACAGAGATTAGGACTTGGGTCTCACCCTTTTGGAGGAGTGATGGAGCAGTCCTTGGCATATTTGGGGGTTTTGGGACCGACAATAGAATGCTTTAGCTCTGGAGCTGGACTGTGGAGGTGATGGCAGTACCCCTGGCTATCTAAGGAGTAGAGAAACAGCCCTTCTTCTACACCTTCTTGCCTGCCTCTTGAGAAGCTTGCTCTAGATACTAGAGGCTACTTTGGAAAGCAGGAGCGGGGCAAGTAGACATCGTGTGCTTCTTGAGGAAAGTGGAAAGTTGTAGGTGCAGCTTGAAGTCAACCGCAGGCTAGGTGGTTCATTATCTTCCAGAGTAGCCCCACCTGCTGACTGTGTGCCACGGGTGGTCCTCATTTCCTCCTGTTCTGCCCATGCCCCTTGTCACCTGCAGCAGCGTCGCTGCTCTAACCCAAGATTTCTGTCCCCAAAGAACTGCTTTTGTCCTTTGGAGCTGAACTTGCTGTGTTTGACCTATCAAGAAAGCAATTACAGCCTCCCAGGGTCATGCTTTGTGTCTCTGTCCTCAGAGCACACAGCACCCTCAGCGGAATCTCCTGGGCCACCTAGGATGAATGTTGTCTCAGCCAACATTTATATTCTGTTTCTTGTCACCACTTCTCAGAGCTTGAAGTCACTCCAGGGATTGCTTCACAGTAACGGGAGGATGTCAGAGATCTCATGTCTTAGCTCAGGCGGCGATATATAACAAGTACCGATGACTAGGTGGCTTACACATCAGACATTTATTTCTCACAGTTTTGAAGCTGGGACATTCAAAGAGGCTGAGGAGTTCAAGGTTAGGGTGCCAGCATATTCAATTTCTGGTGAGGGCTCTCTTTCTAGCTTGCAGACCATCTTCTTGCTGTGTCCTCACATGGTGGGGGAGAGAGAGGATTCTGGTCTTTTCTTCTTATTAAAAGACTCTAATCCTACCATGGATACCCCCCTCTCATCACATCTTCTAAACCTAATTAACTCCCAAGGGCCTTACCTCCTAATACTACCACATTGGGGGTTAGCATCTCAACATATGAATTTTGGGGAACACAAACATTCAGTTCATGACAGTCTTGAGAGAAGATCAGTGGTTCCCCTGCTTTGTTAGCTCTTCTTATCTTGATCTTTCTGTATAGCTTTTCTAGGAATGACAAAATTTTAGAGTGCCCTCCCAGCCAGTATTTCTTTTTATTTGATTTTTTTGTCCAGTGGTGGTTGTTCTTCCTATTAAATTAGGCCTCACTACAAGACTTCAAGGTAGATATAGGATAATGATGATCAAACATTTAATGAAAAATTTTCACTGACTGCCAATTCCTTGCCAGGGGCCATTCTAGCTTTGGGGAAATCAGTGGTGAACAATACAGGGGAAGACCCCTCTTTTCATGACAGCTACAAACTACAATGGAGATATAGTCAGAAAACCACTCCCCTCCACAAGGAAACAAAACAGAAACCCTGAGCCTGTGATGAGTGTGATGCAACAAGTTGGATAGGGTGTCATAAGTGTGACACATAGGGACCACTGCAGATGTGAAGGGCAGGAAGGACCAGCCATGAGGAACAGGTTGGAGTTAGAAACTCCCATCTCAGAGGAGCAGACTTTGAAAGGCTCCAGGGGGAAACAGCACTT
Source organism: Tarsius wallacei (assembly GCA_963574415.1). Taxonomy (NCBI): domain Eukaryota; kingdom Metazoa; phylum Chordata; class Mammalia; order Primates; family Tarsiidae; genus Tarsius; species Tarsius wallacei. Next base: position 36,939 of record CAUYQG010116214.1, on the reverse strand, counting down.
GTGTCTTTCTGGGAACCAGATGCCAGCCAGGGAGGCTGGAGCCTGTGAGGGGAGAAGAGAAGGAGGCTGGGGCCAGGTCGTGTAGGCCTTCACTGCCAGGGTGAGGAGGCAGGATTTTATTCTTAGCTCAAGGTAGATGCCTTTAGAGGATTTTAAGCAGGGGCATGACATGATCTGATCTACTTTATAAAAATAGAAATGCTGTGCAAGGATGTTCATTAGCAATCTCTACTTCATGTGTCTTCTTTCTCACTTTCTACTAATTCTGTACATTTCCCATTTACTACTGATTCTGTACATTTCCCATTTACCTTGATTTCTAGAGAAGACAACTGTTTTATTTTCACATGGTCATTTTTGCTTGTCTTTTCCTTCGGGATCCCAGGTCTCATCCAGAAATGCTTTTCCCAGGGAACTCAGCATGGGTGGTTTGCTATCGCTTAAAGTCATTGTTACCTCCTATGCTTTGACTATGGTGTTTCCTAGAGTCCTGGACAAACTGTGAGATTTAACCAGGATGCCATTAATCACCCAAGAGACGCAAGTCCAGCAGGTGTTACTAAAATCAATAAGTCTTGAGATTGTGATTTCCAGAATGTCTCCTCACTCTGTGAGTCACTAGGAAGCTTCAGAATAGCTGTATGGATTTTTTTTTTTCTTTTAAAGCAGCTTTCTCTAAACACAATTTGGATATACTCCCACACTTCTCCTTGGGCGGAGGGAGAAAGGGTGGATGTTCTGAACAACACGTATCTTTAAAAACCCACTGCCAGACAAGATTGAAACCTTTGCCTGGAAGGAAGTTAGAAGATTCTCTGGGTGTCAGTAGACGGTCTCATGCCTGTTTTGCCCTGTCTTTTGCTTGGATTAGGTAAATGGTTTAGTCAGTGAGGCGAAGCCAGTTAATTTATCTGTTCTCACATTCATTTGTTTTGTTACCACATGCACTTCCAGCTGTCCCAGAGGGTACCGAGAGCTGAAAGATGTCATTTCCTCCATTCAGGAAGTCACAGGATTCTTCAGAATTATGGTCGGGGGTTGTATAGGCAATTTCTACTTTCCAAGTTGAAGTCTTAGCCTTCAGATGGATAGTTTCAGAGCAGAAGAGACCAGGTGGGGCCAGGTGTGAGACTCTGGGGTGTGGCAAGGAGAGAAATGTGATCTGAAAGTGGGTCCAGCAGTATTCCAAGGAGGCACAAATAATTACTGGGTAAATGCAGGATGCAGGAGGGGTGAGGAGGAAAAAGAAGCAGGAAGGAACAGGGGCCATTATCTCACCAGCAGACAACAGTATTCATTGAGTCATCCAGTCATTCATTCATTGAACATTTATTGAGCACTTACCATGTACTGGGCTTCACAGAGGCTCTGAGACATCAGTAAGAGGTGGTACCAGCCCTCAAAGAACTCTCACTCTATGGGAGAGACAGACATATAAGTAATTATAATACAGTAGGGTTAGACAGTGGCCAGTTTACGCACAGGGTCCCATGGGAGCCTAGAGTTGGGGGCTTCTGATCCTGTGTGGTCTCTAAAGAGTCTTCTTGAAGAAGGTGGTGCTGGAATTCTGTGCTAAAGGGGGTGGAATGAGACTGCGGGAAGAGGGACCAGCATGGACAAGACGAAGGAGGTAGGGAATAGGAGGGTGTGTGTAGAAGCTTCAAACTGTATTTAGATAGATGGCAGGAGATGGAGGGGCCACCTTGCCTTGCCCTGGAATCCCGGCGCCAGAAGGGTGACCCTTTTGTTCTTGGTCAGTGCGGTCCTTGGAAGGATTACCAGGTGACGGCAGAGGGAGTAGAAGGCTAGCGCAAGCATATGGCAGGAGAGGATGGAGACAAGGGATGTGGAGACCAGTCAGGGAAGAAAGAGGGGACAGGAGCAGCCAGTGAATAGCTTGGCTTGAGTTCTACTGAGTGGCAAAAAATGTTACTCCCCTGTGATTCACCAGGAGACCTGCAGTAGAATCTGCTAAGCCGTAAGTTTGGCCTCTCGGCGCTCTCTGAAGGGCAGACCTGATCTCCAGGTAGGCATGGGGAGAGAGCAGAAGCTGCCTGTGGGAGACTCCTGAGGGCCATAGGGAGCCACAGAAGATTCTGGATGTGTGTGCATGTGTGTGCACACATGTATGCATGCTTTTGGGTGCTGGGATTCTAGCTTGTCACATGAACCTCTTTGTAGATCAGCAAGGCTTGATATGGATGCTGCGATATGGTTGCTCAGATCGATGCCCCCTCTGTCTTTCCAAAGTCAGGTTCTAGAGCTGGTATGCATTTGTGTGCTGGTGAGTTAGGCCAAGGCGAAGCTGAACACACCTGTCCCCAGGTGGTCAGAGACACCAGGTCTAAGCAGTATAAACGCTGTCTTCCCATGAGCAGCCTCCTTCTCCAGCGGGAAGAAGACCTTCCGTTTATTCCCCATGCTTGTTTATCTGCCCTGGGCCACGGAAGGTATCCAGAGCTTGCCTGGAAGCCCGTCTTTGTATTAACTGCTGCTACCCACACCTTCTTCTTGGAAGTGCTTGGAGCCTTTTTGCCAACAGGGCAGCCTCTCTGCCTCCAGCAGGTGAAGACTACCTTTAAATCAGATCACCGTGGCTGAACCAGCTCTGGGCCCGCTGCCGACTTACGCTGCTCAGCTCTATTTGTTCTTCCTGGACTTCTCATGCCCAGGCTCTGAGCCCAACGTGTTTCACCACGCTGGCTGGCTCAGAAAACGGTTTCTTCCTGATACATTTGGTGGCAGGTTGAATATCATCAATCATGCAGCAAGGAAGAAACACAGATTAGCAGCTGATGGCATTGTTGTGTTTATGACACATCTGAAACAGTAACAGATGGTCTGTATTAAAAGTGTAACTCTTGAGTGAGTACTCTCCTAATCATAGAATTTTCTTCCCCTTAAACTTTTGATGCTAGAAGGAGTCATAGAACATTAGATCACAGGGGCCCCTGGGAAGCTTCTTGTTCAAATGTCTCATTTACCAACAAAAACCAAAGTACGGTGAGATAAAGGAATTTGCCAAGGTCGTTGAGCTAATTAGTGATAAAGCTGAGAATAAAACCTGGGCCCCTGACGTTCAGTCTAATGCTCTTTGCATAGTACCACGGAGCTGATTGATCTACACTCTGTCTTCTCTTGGAGAAGAAATCAGAATATGCCAGAAGCTCACGGAGTTGGGATGTTCCTTGGCATGTCATCAGCTCTGTTTTAAAGTAAATAAGTCAGCTCTATGGTAAAGGCCACAAACAACCCTCAGACTCTGAGTGTGTCTGACCCTTCCTGAAGTGATGCAAATCATGCAGGTGGCTGCAGGTTTCTGCCGATGTGGACTGACCACCCTACTAGCTTTGCATGTTAGGCGCCTCACCTTTCCAGACTGGTAAGCCTGGGCCTCCTACCTGAGAGAATCCAGTTTTACTGGGGGCCGTTTCTTGATTCTTTTGACGATGTTTTCATCAGTGGGAATAAATCATCTAAGCCAGTGATTCTCTAAGTGTGCTTCCTGGACTGGCAGCAGCATCCCCTGGGAGCTTATTGGAAATGCAGATCCAGTCCCCAGACTATGACGCTCTGGGAATGAGGCCCAGCCATCCCTGTTATAGCAAGTCCTCCAGGTGATTTTGAGGCCATCCTCATTTGAGGACCACTTGTCTAGGCTGTCCCTGCTACCAAGAACTCTGCCAAACTCTACCCAAAGCCCGTGCATGGCTTTGGTCTCCAATTGGCTGAATAGACCGCCGTGGCACACTAATGCATTCGCTAAAACATTTGGGGATTGCCCTTAGAGAAAGTTTTTCAAGAATGTGAAGTTACTGTGCCCCTGAAAGTATAACTTTTAAAAAAAAACTTACGAAAAATGGTGAGAGGGACTTACCAGAGTAGGTTTCTGACTTATACAAGGGTAGTAAGAATTGCATTTCATCTTTCTGCAACGAGTACCACCTTGCTTTCTTTTTGTTTGCATTTGTCCATCTTTTTAACCTATGTGCCATTTTGATTTGAGGATGTTGCTTATAGGAAATACATGGATGGATTTTGCTTTTAAACTCAGAGTCTTTAAATGATAGTACAGGAGTCTAGACTATATGAGTTCTTTGCCAGAGCTAATACCACTGCTTTTGCCTTGCATTCTGCTGTGTAAATTTATTTGCGTACTTCCATGGCCTTTGTTTTCTTTTTCTCTGATATATGTTTTCTTAATTTTTATCTTCTCTGATGATTTAGAAAATACACATTTTCCTTTTAGTTCTATTGCTTTTATTTATATTTTCAAAAACTCTTGAAGCCTATATTTTCCATGATCAAAGTCAAGAAGAAACCTCTGCTGGTTAACTTCTTTCTAAATAAGACAACGCGTTTAACTCATTTACATTTTTTCTGCTTCTTCTTCCTTCTTTTCCCGCTTTTTGTTAATAAAATCTGAGGGATTTTGGCTGCCTACGTTATTTCTGTTAATGATTAATTTTTACCCTAGTTGTCTTCTCTTTGCAGAATATTTGACCATGGCATTTACTTCTGTGACCACACCTGTAATGATTGTTAGATTTACCTGTTTAGATGTTTCTCATGCCAGCCACAAGTTCTTTTTCTCTTAGTAGGATGTTAGACTTTTTTCCCCAAAGATTGATAGGACCGCTGCTTATACACAGGGCCAGGAATAGAAACAGGACCTAGGCTACTTTGATTTCCTTTTCTCTCTCAAAAACTGACTTCTTTCCCAGAATCTGCAGCCCATTCCTCACAGAGTGGTTGAGCCAATCACAGGATTGGGCAAGACTTCTTACACTGAATTGCAAAACATATTATTTTACAAAATGGAGCCACACTGTGCTATCTGCATTTCCAGACACCACTCTGCTACAGCGGCTTTACCCACCTGGTTACACCTGACTAAAATGCCCTCCCCGTCTGCCAATGCCCAGAGTCTCAGCCCTCTCAGTGCCACCTCCTCCATGAAACCCACCTTCGTCTCTAAACTCGATGTAATCTTCCCACCGCCCCCTTAGCGACACCATTTGTATGAAATCGCCTTCTGCCTTATTAGTTACTGACTTCCAAATTTCTGTCACTTCCCTCAGTCCCTGAGCTCTATTAGATTATTTTATTAGAATTTTAAGTCAGAATCTTGTCCTCTTTATTTTTGTGTCCCGTCTGTATTGCACCTAGGAGGCATCCAGTCTATTGTTGTTTTAATAATTGTGATTGTTAATGTAGCTATTCAATAAACTGAATGGATGAAGCTAATTTCACATCTGGAAAACACATCTTCAGTACAATAATAAAAGGGAAAGAAGACCTAAAGATAGCTCCGTTGTAATATATAAGTGTCCTATGGAAAAACCATTATACTGGTCATTAGGCAGTGCAAATTCATAAGAGAGAAAAATTAGAACAAAGTCGTCACATAACACCACCACTTAAATGTGAAGAACTGCTGCTTCCCCCTGATTATGTGAGATCAGTTCTCTGAGAATGTTATTAGGATTCCTGGTATGTAACGGAAAGGAGCCCCGAGCCAAGGGAATCCACAGACCCAACTTCATGGAGATCCATTTTTCCTCCTTTCTGGCCAGATTCCCATCCTGTCCTCTGAAGGCTGGCACTTGAGGCTCACTTTACTCTCCACTTCAAGACTTGTGTAAACTTTTAACTGTCTTTTCTCACTGTGCTCATTTTAAAGTTGGTTTGTTAATAAATATTTGCCATCTGCAGCAAATCTTAAAATGAACCAGAATCTTAAAATATCTGTGTAAAAAGTGAGACAAGGAACTTGGCATTTCTTAAGAGACTTTTATTTTATCCTTAAACACTCACATGTGTGTGCATGCACACACACACGTGCATGTACACACACACGCACTCATACCACACACACATCCACACCCACTCCAGACACACCCATATACACATCACACTCTCTCTCTCTCTCTCTCTCACACACACACACACACACACACACACACACACACACCCCACCACAATCCTCCTTCTGTGTTTATCCATCTTTCCTTCACTTTGGAAATAAGACTATTGATCCAAGGTTTTTACCAAAATTCTCTTCAGTTTGGGTCAAGTAATCAAGGCTGCTGTGGCAACCCAAAGGGTCTCTGCAGGGAAGCTATAAAATAGTCAGAGAGCCTGCAAATGACCCATACCGCGAGAGAGAGCTCACTCTTTGCAATCTAGATTGCAGGGTTATTGAATACCCTTGAGTTTCGTTGTTACCTTTTTTTATATTATCTTATTTTGTTACTGCCTGGAAAGCAGATAAAATGGACTAGGAATTCTTCAATTTCCATACTTCTGTTTTCTTTGCCAGAAAGCTTTAGACCAGCATCACTTACCTACATCTCTGACCTTATTTCTGGATGTGTTGTCCTATGAGCTCATCCCATCTGAGAGTAGCCCGTTAGATATAGCCAGGGTCCAGTTTTTAGGGGTTTTTGTGTGCCAACAATAGAAAAATTAAGAAGAGTGCTTTTGCTCTGTTATGTTGCATAGCCAGTGACCAAATCTGGTGGCTTCCACAACAAAGGGTCATTGTTGCTCATGTTCCATGTCATCTTCAGGTTGGAGTCAACACTGTAGCTCTTCTCCAGGCTGTAGGTTGACAGAGTGTTTGTTCCATGTGTCCTCTTATTCTGGGACTCTGGTCAAAGAGTAGTACCTATGTGGCACAAGCTCTTCTTATGGCAGGAGTAATTAGAGTTAATCCACACAAGAGTGCTTGAAGATCTTGTTTGAATATGGCCTACATGGTGTCTCTCATGTCTTATTGGTCTAAGAAAGTCACGTGACCAAGTCGAAGGTCAGTGGGGCAGGGTCAGAGCAGGGAGGGGATGAATAATTGGGTTCAATTAATACCATCTCTCTCAGTTTATAACTCCAGTATGTCTGGGGGGGAGGATTAGAAATTCTAGTGAAATCAATTACCAAACGTTAGCTTTTATGCACAGCAAAAAAGAATAGTTTGGCTAGATGGGTGGCTAAATGGATGAATTCATAACTACCTATTTGCAGAAAAAAAAATGAGGAGACCTATGTTGAAAGAACAGAGGTAAAGACTTAAACCGTGTGACATAATTAAATGTAAAATAAAATGTAGGATTACATATAAAATGGATATATAAAGGTTCAGTGATTGAAATGACCCAGTTAACAGTCAAGGCAGAGAGAGAGAATACCAAGCTCTCATTTGGTGGTAGTGAATGTGTACAAGTACTTTAATAGAGACAACTTTTTCCAACTCTGAGATTCAAAAAGGATTCATTATTTGTTTCTTTGCATGAAGGGATCGAGCAGTATATTGAATAATACCTTCAGGAGCAGATTGTGCATGCCATGTGTAGCGCCTCTGTAAGAGAAGGTTGAGTATGTAGTGTTGCCGCACAGCTAGGCAATTAATAATCTGTGAATTTATGTTGACTTCAGTATTTGCAAAGCTAATTGCTCAATCAAGAATTCATTGTTACAAAAGTGTTGTTTAAGTTTGACTCCTGGGCTTTTCTAGGGAAAGCTTTTGAAGTATAAACACCTATAAAATGTAAATATACTTTTGTTTAAAAATAGAGATTAATTGTGATAATCAAAGTGGAAGCATTTAATTAAACATTGAGCTTTGTGATTAGAGAGGTAAACAGGAACACATAATTAATTAGCTGATTACTCTTCCATTTTGGCCCAGGCACCATTTGGCTATTCCATCTCTCCTACTTATCTGGTCAACTGTTGCCTAATGACAGTTTGATGAGAAGGTATCAGGTCTTGGCTCCCTGCTGTCCCTTCAGCACAGTTAATATGTTTCTGATTATCATGGTTGACTGAGGTTTTGCTTTGAGTCAGGGTCATCTCTATCCTTTTTTATTTCTGTCATTCTGGTTAATCATGAGTTCCTAGTATTTATATATTGTGTAGATATGCCACACACACACACACACACACACACACACGTCTCCTGAAGATTTTTTTTAGGAGGAATGTTAAGAGATAAATAATCCATTTCCTATCTCATTTATTCTTAAAATGCACTCTGAGAATACCCACATCAGCAGCACTTGAGGGGTTGGTGGTTAACACTGATTGTACAAACCCTCTAACTCAGTATATTTTGGAGGCACTCAGGAATTTTATTTTTAATAAGTTTTCTTGGCCAGGCTCGGTGGCTCAGCCTGTAATCCCGCGCTTTGGGAGACCGAGGTGAGTGAATTGCCTGAGCCCACTGGTGTAAGACCTGCCTGGGCAACTTGGCGAGACCTCATCTCTACAATAAATAAATAAATAAAATTAGCCGGGCGTGGTAGCATGCACCTGTAGTTCCAGCTACTTGGAAGGCGGAGGCAGAAGGATTGCCCGAGCCCAGCAGGTCGAGGCTGCGGTGGCCAAGAGCGTGCCACTGCACTCCAGTCTGGGCGACAGAGTGAGACTCCAACTCAAAAAAAAAAAAAGTTTTCTTGTTGATTAGGACACAGTAATCTAGGTGAACATTGTCCAGTAGAACTCTCTGCAGTGATGGAAATATTTCTTATCTGCACTATCCAATATGGTAGCCACATGTGGCCACAGGAGCACTTGAAATACATCCAGCACAACTCACTGAATTCTTTATTTTATAACTACTTCATATCAAAATTTATTTTATTTTTTAATTTAAAGATGTGGGGTACAATTCAGGGTTAGGTGTACAAATGGTATACCCTTGTTGATGAGGTGTGCCCCCAAAATTTATTTTTATTAAAATATTTAAAAATACTATTGCAGTATGATTGACATATAAAAAGGGGTACATATTTAATGTATACAACTTGATGAGTTTAAAGATAAGTATGTACCCATGAAACCAACACCATAATCATATCCTATAAACATGTTTACATAGACTATGTTTATATGCGTTATAAACATATCCATCACCATCATTATGTATTGATGGAAACAATAATAAACATATTTATCACCTCCAAAAGTTTCCGGTTACCCTCTTTATTATTATTTTGTGATAATGACACAACGTAAGGTCTACCCTCTTAACAAGTATTACAGTTACAGACTATAGGCACTATGCTGTGTGTGCATGTGGCTAGCGGTTAACATAGTGCATAGTATAGAACTAGATGATAATTGCATAGCAGTTGCACTTGTAATTTTAGAGTAACAATAGCCAATACTTGTATGTGACTTGATTCTTAGGCTTTTCAAACTTCCTGCGAGGCACTTTTCCGTATCTTAACTCGTTTACACCTCACACAATTCTAGGATACAATATTTTCTAAAGTTAGTGGGTCAGTTCTGACTGACTCTGGTCTGGTCAGGAACACATTTAGGCATTTCACACAGAGGTGATTTGATCTAGGGGATTGGTTACACCCATGCTGAAGGGCTGAAAGAGCAAAAGGGGAAAGCTTAGGTAACCTAGATTAATAATACAGAAGAACTGAAGGAAACAGAGGGAAGGTGAACACAGCAGGCACCTGGACCATCAAGGGGTGTTACTGGCTAGGGCTCAGTTCACCTGGGGAGCTAATGCAGTTGGTGCCAGAAACTTCATGAGTTTCCATGTGCTGGGATCACCAGAAGAAGTTGGTGGTTGGAGTGCTTATCTTCCTTCACCTCTTGAGAGATGTAGACCTGAACTGAAGACAAGAAATGGACCCTGTTTTGTTCTCCTGACTTCGAGGCTCCTGCAAGTACCTCCTATTGGCAGGATCTAATTTGATGACACATGTCACCTGTATAGCCTAATCTAGTCTGAATCTAATCCAAAATCTAATCAGAATAGAATAAAAAAGGGTTATGGAAATTGTCATTTGAGGTCCCTGCTTCAGGATCACAGTGTGTCATATAGAAATGTGGACTTGGAATGGAGGGAGAAGAAATGGATCATCTTCACAGAACTTTTTGGTGAACATTTCTTGTAAAGTTCCATATGTCTACTGAATAGAAAAGATTTTATACTGGAGAGAAACCTTACCAAGATGAAGAATATTGCAAAACCTTTAACTAGTGCTCACACCCTACTGTTTACGAGAGATTTCATACCTGAGAAAATTTCTCTACGAAAGTAAAGAATGAGACACAGCCTTTAAAAACTGAAGAAAAAGAAACAAAAAAGTTCCATGTGCCTAAATATATTCGTGATGATATCCCTTTCTGAACTAAGTAGCTCAGGTCAGGCAATGTCTCCTGAGAAGGTTTGGATGTAAATGACCAAATCATGACTAATTGTCAATTGCTGCAGTCACCCCAGCTAGGTTCTGGGCATGGATATGCATGCAGGATGGACTTGCCAGCCCCATTCACAGGGACTTCATCCCTTCTTTGTTCATTGGTCTCATTCTATGCGAGCTGTAAAGGTGTTTTCGTGCAGTTGGCTTGAAGCACTAGAGGCCACTCTAAGGAATCTATTTCTTGCCTCTTCCTTGGGTCCATCCTCTCTGTAGACCTCCAAGTCTTGCTACTCCCAAGTGGGAAGAACAAATAATAACAATAATAATAATAATAATAATAATACATGCTAGGGAAGTTACCTCTTGCTGCACCTATTTACAATTTCTGTGCTTCTCCCATTAAAAGCCCCACTGCCTTCATAGGGCATCGATGTCGCCTCCATTTTGGCGTGGGCTGTACAAGGTTCTTCATTTTTGGAGACAGACTGGGGAGAGTGTGTACCCTACCTCCATCCACAAGCCCCATGGGAAGGACGAGAGTAGTAAATGCTACATGTCTCTTTTGTCCAACACTCAGATCAAGACATTGAGAAATATATTTCTTTATAAAAATTTAAGTTACTTAAAACAATTCCCCTTCGTCACATAGCTTAAAAGTCCCCACATGGAAGAGAAGTTGAGGAATGGAGACAGGAATAATATGGGTGTTAATAATATGGGTGTTAAAAGAAAAGCCTTAGACAAATTAAATTTAACAGAGTTAAATTGAGCAAAGAATAATTTGCGCATTGGGTAGCCCCCGAACCAGACGAGGTTCAGAGGCTCCAGGACTGCCATGTGGTGGAGGGAGATTTATGGACAGAAAAACGAAAGTGAGGTACAGAAAATGGAGGTGAGGTACAGAAACAGCTGGATAGTTACAGCTTGGAGTTGGCCCTATTTGAACACGATTTGAACAGTTGACTGTCGTTGGCTGAAACTCCGTGAACGGCACAACAGTAGATTCCAGTCTGTTTATATGTTCAGTTAGGTCTCAGTTCACTATGTATGAAGAAACCTGTAAAATATGTAAAGAGGCAGCTTTAGGCTACACTTGATTTAACATGGGTGACTAGCTCATGAATCTATTAAATTATAAAGGCACAGAGATGTGTCTGCCTTCCCTGCCAGAGCCATAAAATAAAGTACAAAAAATTAGGTAATAAATTAGGGAAGATCATGGAATGATGTACCCTTGCATCTTACAGTTGATAATAACAACCAAAAAAAAGTTTTCTAAATTTCTGGTTTCTGTATTAAATAATCTCAGAGCTATACTCTTTCTTTGAGACTTCGGGAAGATATTCTCTTTCCCTCGCCTTGTAGTATTTTTCCCACAGACTCTCATCCTCAGGAAAGATACTGAGCAAGATATATTGATTAGCTTAGGCTTGAGTTGCTGGTTAGGGCTGGTTTTTCTACCTTAACAGCAGGGGGTGTGGATGAATCACAGGTGTGCTCCTGGAGGTTTCCTTCATAGGCTGAGGTGACATCATCTGTGTACCCCATTCCTAGGGGTTTTCTAAAGCTCTGTAGGAATGCTGCATGCTTGTTTTAGTTTTTAGTTTGTTTGTTTGTTTTGTGGGGATTTTTTGGTATGCATTCATTTTACATGACAAGCATCATAGTCTCAGGCATTTCCTGAGTATGCTACCTTTTCCCCTTCCTGTGAGGACTACACTTTTGTGGCACAGTGCACCACATTCCCTCTTATCTCATTTCCAGCTTGTTATTTTTTAGGAGTTTTAGGCTCCTAATTTTTGTACAAAGAAGGGAGAATGGTAAAACTCAAGATCTTGTCTCCCAAAGTAATAGGTGCCAAATTGCCTGGTTTTGTTTGTTTGTTTGTTTTTTGGGTGTTTTTTAAGTTTCTTTCTGTCCCTGAGCCTTTGGGCCAGGTGGAAGATGGTGAGGCAGGGTCACACAGCTTCCTCGTCATCCATCAAGAGGGTACAAATGTTGTGTTTCAAGAGGGTGGCCACAACTGTGTTTTTTTTCTTCTAGCCCCACTAACCTATGGTCACTAGATATTTTTTTTCAGTATGGAGCAATAGGTTGCCTAATCCTTTTGTTTTCTTCTGGGTTTTCATCCATCTTAGCACCTGATGAGAAGGTGACATGTGAGGTGCTCGCCAGATGTGTCTGCCATCTGGATTTGACGTGTGCTGTCTTATTCAGCTGTCTCTTTGCTCTGACATGTTACCCAGTTTCAAGCTCCCCACAAGTGAGGACGCCAGATTGAATATGTACAAAAGAAAAGGGCAGTTGAGTAAAACCTAAAAGTCTTCCTTTGATTTCTATGTATTCTCACCTGCGAGGTAAATGTATATAAAACTTATGCTTGAAGACCGTTAAGTTCTGCTATCAGCACGATGATTGTAGAAACAACAAGTGAACCCACATTGTGATGCTTCTTTCTAACATATGGCCTGGTAATGACCACACTGTCTTTGTCTCTGGAGTTTGCATCAAACATCTGTGCTAGGAAGAGTGGTGAGCATGAAATCCTTGGTTGTGTGGCCATAATTTCATTTTATCTGTTTATTAAGAAGACAGATGCCATTTCTGGCCAAGTGTCAAGATCCAGTAGGGTTACTTAGCTATTTGACTGTTAGTTGGTAAACATCAAGTATTTCTGCACCTGAGGCTGATTTCCCCAAGGCAATTTAATTTGTAGAAATAAATACATTTAATTTTCAACTGTTAGAATGTTTGACTCTGTGTACTGTAACACCGAAGCCGTGCCTATATAATACTCTAGTCAGGCCATTATCAGAACTTGTTTGGTAATAAAAATCAATGAATTCAGTCTAGCAACTCATTTTATGACTCAGCTGACTATTTGAGTCTGTTTGGGCATTTAGCTATCAAAGATTAAAGGCCAAACATCAGTGACTGTTCATAGCGAAAGAGATTGTTTATCAACTTCAGTTACAGCGCTTTAAACCTCTTTTCCCAGAGGTAATGTAAGGGGCTAGCTGTCACGAGTAGTAGCTTTTACCCAGTTTCTGATGATGCCTCTGTTTTTGGAAGGCTCCTTCCTCTGGGTCTCACCTTTTCTCCAGGCACAATGGAGGCAGCCAGGCACAGAGACCCAAACCTGGACACAGCCATGGGCTGAGCATTGTTCAGTGCTCTCAGTCTTCTTTGCTGCCTCCCGAAAGCCCTGAACAATGGACAAAAGGGAGCACACAGATAGAGACAAGTTCAAATTGACTAAAAGTTTGCCCTTGAAGGGTTAACTGTTGGCAAGTGGTTGGCTAGACTTGGACTTGGAAGAACAAGATTCTTCATATCCTGATGTCTCATGGTCAATCCCATCTTATGGTCCCTAACCTCTGTCAACCCCTGTGCAGAGACCCTATACTTCCATTTTGTTGGGTCACTTCCCCTGCACAGGGACTCCATACTTCTGTCCCTTGGGTCACTTTGCATGACCTGAAAATGTTGCAAACACTCAGACATCCATTTCTTCCTCATTAGTCCACCGTCCTTCTGCTGCCTGAGAAGCCAGGCTCATATCACAACATCTTTGCCTAGGGATGGCCTAGTTATTTTTGAAGGCTCAGTCAAAATGCTACCCCTTCTTCAAATTGCTCCTGATCTCTTAGGATCAGGAGTGTTGTTTCCATACGCTCATTTTGTTTTGTGTTGCGTTGTATCCTGGCTATTTGTTTATACTATCTTATCAGTTATGAACTCTTCAGTGGGGAGAATCGTGGCTTAGATGTCTTTGTCTTTTCAGTGTCTGGTATGGTGTGGCAGGTTAATGGTGACCCCCAAAAGGATATGTCCGCATGCTGACTCCTGGAATCTGTGACCATGACTTTGTTTGGAAAGAGGGGGTATCTTTACAGGTCTTATTGGGTTGCGGGTCTTGAGACAAGATCTTCCTGGATTATCCAGGGGGGAGCCTAAGTCAGATGACAAGTGTCCTTATGGAGACAGAAGAGGAAAAGACACAGGTACAGAGGAGGGCCATGTGAGGGTGGAGGTTGGGATTGGGGCAATGCTGTCAGAGGCCAAGAAATGCCTGGGGCCACTGGGGGCTGGAAGAGGCAAGGACAGATTCCCCCTCAGAGCCTTTGGAGGCAGGGCAGCCTGCCTGTGCCTTGATTTTGGACTTTTGGCCTACAAAGAACTCTCAGAGCATAACTTTCTGATTTGTGGTAAGTGGCTAAGGCAGCCCTAGAAAACTAATATATATATATATATATATATCAACTGGCACAAAGTAAGGGCTCAGCTGTTAACTGAACGAACATTGATAATTTTGTGCTTAGAATGCTTTGAGTGGTTAAAGACATTTAAGAGGAAAGAAAAATTCTAAATGTGTCTTCTGCTCCAATTACGTTTTTATAAGTCCACTTGAAACCCTGGAAAGCAGAGCTTACCACTGCTATTTCAAGCATCATGCTTCTCCATGAAGAATGAAACTACCTCTTGTTCTTTCCGCCCATAAGCCAGCGGCACGTGGACGTGGCAGTGTCCCCTGTGCTTCCATCTTCAGCAGGGATGAGGCAACCAGGAACTCTACTTCAAGCTTTTCAGTCAACCTGACAGGACACGGCAGATTGCAGAGCCAAAGTGCACAGAAGATACCATCAATTAACCTAATAAAATTGATTTAGTAGCTTTTAAACTTGAGAGCGAGTTCAGTGCTTGTGAAAGATCTTTCTAGTTCCTTGAAGTGATGAAATAAAATGATCAATCGCCCTTATCAACCTCCTTTTTTAGTAATGTGGTGGCAGGAATTGCTTCTCCACTGTCAAATTAACCCTCTTTTTTAAAAAAAAATGAGTTTGTACAGCTTCTTCAACATTCCGAGCTTGGGAGCTGAGCCCTTGGAAGTCCCTCATCCTTCATCCCTGGCCTCATCTTCTGTTGGAGGGGGCAGAGGGTGGCCCAGAATACTCCATGGTTTTTTATTGTCCTTCATGCTCACCCTGGATCCTTGGTACAGGAAGGTTTTCTTGGAGACTGAGTTTGTTTTATTTTATTTATTTTTTATTTTAAATATGTGGGGGAGACTGAGTTTTTTAAAATGTCCTTTGAAGGAACTCAAACGCGCCGAGAGGAAAAAAAACAAACAGCCCCATTAAAAAGTAGGCAAAAGACATACATGAATCAACACTTCTCAAAAGAAGATATACGGGCAGCCCTCAGACACATGACAAAGTGCTCAGCCTCACTCATCATCAGAGAAATGCAGATCAAAACCACACTGAGATACCACCTAATCCCAGTAAGAGTGGCCATCATTAATAAAGCAAACAATAGATGCTGGCGAGGACGCGGAGAGAAAGGAACGCTTCTACACTGCTGGTGGGAATGCAAACTAGTGCAGCCTCTTTGGAAGACAGCTTGGCGATTCCTGAAAGAACTAGAAATTGACCTTCCATGTGACCCAGCAATCCCCCTATTGGGAATATACCCGGAGGAACTCAGATCATTCTACAAAAAAGATGCCTGCACACATATGTTTGTTGCAGCTCTGTTCACAATAGCAAAAACATGGAACCAACCATGTTGCCCATTGAAGCTGAACTGGATGAAAAAAATGTGGTACATGGACACATTGGAATATTATGCAGCCATAAAGAAGGACAAACATATGAACTTTGTAGCAACTTGGATGGATTTAGAGTCGATCATACTTAGTGATCTATCACAGAAACAAAGAACAGAGTACCATATGTATTTACTCATAAGCGGACCTTGAACAATTATTATAATACTATAAGAAAGGGATTGGCAGTTGAGGGAAACTGCTAGGCGAAGGAGGGGCATACCTCATCAACAAGGGTACCTGCATAATGAACATTTGTATACCTAACCCTGAATTGTACTCCACACCTTTATAATTAAAAAATAATAATAAAAAATTCTTTTAAATGTCCTTTGAATTACAAAAATAGAAATGTGCTTATTGTAAAAAATTCAACCCATTGGGAATTAAGCATACAAACTCAAAGTCCTTTATCTCACTTTCTTCCTTTGAACAGTTTGGTATTGAGCCTTCCAGACCCTGTTCCTTATTTATGTATAAGTATGTGTGTGCACACGTGTGCAAGTACACACACTCATAAACATACATGGTGCCTCGACATAAGTTTGACACACATTTTTTCCAATAAGTATTTTTATGACACTTCCAATATGCCAGACTCTGAGTATCTCATTCATATTAGTCTATAACTTGCCTTTTACACTAAATACATCAAGGACACATATCCATATCAGGAATTTAGTTCCACCTCATTCTTTTTAACGGTTGAATGTCATTTTGTTCACCTAGGAAACAAGTATTTATTGAGCACCTGCTGTGTGCCTGCAGTGTGGTAGGTGCTGGACTCACAGCAATGATGCAACAGACAGAAGTCCATCTGTCCTTGTGCAGCATTTTAATCAGGACCTACTGATGGACGCTAGGTCTTTTCCATTTTATTTTTCGATTCCAACAAATGTAGTAGTTACAGTTAATAGCTTTAAATGTGTATTTTATTTTGCAGGTATACCTATGGGCCACCTTCCAAGAAGTAAAAGTGTCTGTTCAACGAAAGAGTAGGACAGTGTCATACATGTATAATTCACACACCAGAATAGGAGGTTTGAACTGCTCCTGAGGACAGCGATTACCAATGGGCCATTTTCTTTAGTCAACACAAGAATAGGTTAACTGTCAACAGCTGCATCAGATCTGCTTGTCCCTGCTTTAAATGAATGCTCTTGCTGCCTTGCCCTGGATTCTTTATGCCTTGCCAAAGAGTCGAGCTACTAAAAGAATGGTGACCACTTGTTTCCAGGTAGAATGGAGAGAGAATTCCTCTGTCCTGTGTCCCCACATCGTTCTCCTTCAGAGTTCCCCTTCCCCCGGTGTAATATGGTTACCATGCTGCCCTTTTCCACCACCTGATGATGTGAAGAGATAGGAGGTGAAGCTGGATCACCTTTCTATGAATTCTTCCAGGAACCCAACGTGACCAAACTACAAATCTGAAATGAGAAAGGAAAAGACCACTTAGTTGTAACTATGACCATTTGGTTACTTGTACATCATTTCTTTCTGCATTGCTGGCTGCTTTCTTGCGAATACACTTGGAGGCCATTTTCAGAGAATGAATCAGGCCCATTTATTCTATCACCACCCAACAAAAAGTTCCAGAGTGCTTTCTAAGTGAAAGGCATCATGTTGAATGCTAGGGAGGGTAGGGTAACTGCAATGAAAGGTGGGAAGATAAATGGCTGAGAGGCAAGCAACAAAGCTTTCCAGAGTCCAGAGGAGGGAAACACCATTGCCTACGTCATTCCCCTTGAATAAAAGATCATGATAATCTTGCGAAGGTGACTGAAACTGTCAAAGAAGTAGCTGAGATAGGCATTCTATTTCCCTTGCTCTTTTGAGAATTAAAATTTACAGCAGATATTTTGCAAGCAGTTACCAGACTCCCTCTGCCAAGGTTAATGAATCCAGAGTCTCATCAGATTTAAGATCCCACCTGGCAGATGTGTTGAATTCCAATAACTTATACATTTGAGCTGCAAGATTATAGAAATCCAGCCTATTTGGTATGGAAGGGTTTCTCAGGAACAGGAAACCTGAGCAGTGTGTTTCAGTGTGTAGAGGAGGGACATTCTTGAGCTTTGTGAAAGAGAGCCCACATTCTAAAATAATTTTTTTTTTTTCTTGTCCTTCATTCAAAGAGTTTCAGTAACCCAAGGTTGAGTTATGGATTCATCCCATGGTTGAGAATATGTTGCTCATCTTGTGCCCTGCCTGTGAAATCGACCCTGACATAGTTCCCATCCAAGCTATTTTTTTCCCCTAAAATGTGGAAGAAATGCATAATGCGCTGGTGTTCCTCCCACCCAAAAGGATAAAATCCAGAGAGGTGAGAGTTAGTTCTAAGAACAGGCTGCAGCCAGCAATTCACCTTTTTGGAAGTCGTGTCTTGTCTTTCATCTTCTGCAGCTGCAGACTCATCAACTTAAGCAGACAGAGGGGGTTTCTCAGGTGTCAAGGAAGGCACGTTGCTTTCTAGCCTGGGGGTGTCGTTGACTTCACACTGTAGAGAATCAGTTAACTTCTAGAAGTTTTTAGTGCTAGCATCACTGTTGGCCTCCCCCTTTCATCAAGGTGAACTATCTATCAAGAAGGGATATAGTAGAGGGAAGACTCCTGGATTCTGAAGATTCCCTGTGATTTTCAACTTCTTTATTGATGAGCTGTAGGATTTTGTGCAAGTCCACTAAATCTTTCTGGGCTTCAGTCTTTTTTCATCCGTAACATGAGCAATTCCATACCTGCACTCACATCATATGGATTTTTCTGAGGATCAAATGAATTAGATAAATTAACCTTGGAAGCTTTATTTATAAATTATCCAAATGGAGAGCACTTAGTAATTTCCATTACTGTTGGCAACATGGAGAACTTGGCAAGGTTCTAGTGGCTTGCTGGCTAGTGTTTGTGTGGCAGAATCCAACTTTCATATCTCTTAACCTCTTTTTCATGTTTCCCACCTCTTTGTATGCACTCAGGGTTATTCCCTTGAATTCATCTCTTTGTTCCCTCTGTTTTTCTCTTCAGCTATGTATAATCTACTATTTGATTTACCTGGTGTGTTTTAAATTCTAAAGACTATATTTTTCCTTTCCAGAAGTTTCGTTTGATTATTTTTCCTGTCTTCCTGTTTATTTTTTACAGGGTTTTGTTCTTCTTATTCTTTTTTTGATTCCTATCTTTATATTTTTAATCATTTTTAACATCCTTACTTTATGGTCCCTATCTGACAGTCCTCATGTTCTTTGGGGGTTCTAATTTTATTGTATTTGCAGAGTCTTCCGCATGGTGGATTGTTTCCTCACATGTTTGTAATTTTCCATTATAAGCTTACCTTCAAAGTGGAGCTTTAGCTACAGAATGCTGGGTTGTCCAGCTCTGGGCTGAATGTGGACCTCTCCAGCGAGGTTTTGCATTTGCTTTTGCTGGTCACTTCTAGGTGTCATCAGCCAGGACTACTCTTCATGTAAAAGTCAAGGCTTGGTGTTTTCTGACTATGCAGCTAATGGAAATTGAAGTCTCAAACCCTCTTGGGGCAAGTCATTATGAATTCTCAGGGGACATTTTTTTTTTATACCTAGTGCTCAAGAGGAGACAGGCAGATTTCCTTGTGATTTATGTTTCCAGCAGATGTTCTGAATGCAGGCAGCCTACGTGACCACCATGCTGAAAGTCAGGGAGATCCAGGTTTGTATCTTTAGAGCTGTACTATAGAGTAAGGCGCTCAACTTCTCTGAACTCAGTGCCTCCAACTCTCAAAAGCAGGTACTAGTATTCACCTAAAAGCATTGCTGTGAGAATCAGATGGGATCAAAAATATATGTGGCACTCACGGCCTTGGACCTGCTGTGGAGAGAGCAGTTCATAAATGACAGCTGTTCTTGGTCTCCCCACTTCTGAGGTGAAACTCAGACCCGAAAGACGGTACCACTGGGCAGGGATACCATCCTTATACTTCATGTTAGGCCTTTACCCTACTTGCAGAATCTTTTCATGGGGCCACTTGTCTGCGTGTGGGTAAATTTGCCTGCCTTTAAACAGTGGGAGAGCCAAGGGTTTTATTTTTATCTTTGTCTTTTTCTTAGATTCTGTCTCACACTTAGAACTCAGGCTCTGGCTTCAGCCGGCAACAGGAAAGAAACTCAAACTGAGAGAAGAGGGACTGTCACTGTTTTCCTTGATAATGAAAGCAATTTTCTAACAATAAAGAAAGCAAAATAAAAGCTATCTCCTATAATGGCTTTTATTACCCATTCTCTAGTCTTTTCTAAACAATAGGTTATTAGCCATATGCAATAGCGGCTGAAACTCATTGTTTTCTTTATTTTTTAGATAAATAAATTGGGTTGTACACAATGATTTCTTTGGGACACTTATAGTGCTAATATTTTATGAATCGATTTCGTTGAGAGCAATGCAGAAGAGTTAAAAGTTCAGGAGACTGGGAGCTTTGTTCATCTTTTTTTGTTTTCTTGAGTGGGTGAGAGGCATTCCTGTCTCACTCTACCCCAAATGACAATGACCTTGTCGTACATCCTCTTGCACATGGGTTCTGTAGGGTTAGTATTGTTGCCATGGGCCATGCCACCCTTTCTTTTTTTGGGAGGAGGAAGGATACTGACTGGCCTTAGGGTTCAGCTTTCACAATCATTTTCTCAGCAACTTAGCACCAGGCATCTTCTCACCTTTTCTCTTGCTCACCTGTAAAGGGACTAATTCCTGCCTGCCTCCTATACAAGGTGACCGTTAAAATACACAAGCTTTGGTAGTTTGGAGTCTAGCACAATGGGAAGGAAAAGGAGGCTCTGATGGAGTGTTATATTGTTTATATCAGATTGCGTGCAGAAAAGAGTTAACATAGCAGTCCTTTAAAAAAAAAACCCAGTTTTATTGTATAACCAATGTACAATAACTGCACATATTTAATATATGCAATTTGATACGTTTGGACATATGCATATACCATGAAACCATCACCACAATCAAGGTAGTAAACATTTTCATCACTTCCAAAAGTGTTTTTGAGTCCCTTTGGGGTTTGGGGTTTTGTTTGTTTGTTTTTGTGATAAGAGCACTTAACATGAGATTAAAAAGTCCTGCTTACAAGGCTGGCCTTTGGCTGATATCTGGGAACTTGGCTTTCTGATAAGAGTGGCTTGCTGCACCTAACATTATGGTTTATGTTAAGCACCTTATTTCCTTCTGGGAGACTGTACTTACCTGACCATCTTCTCAATGAAAACCCTGGGCGTTGAGTCTCTAATGCGCTCTCCTGGTAGACAACATTTTACACGTGTTGTCATGACTCCTTGCTGGGGAATTATGTGCATCTATGTGACCTCATTGTGAGAGGACCCTTGAAAGCTTGCTCCTGGTTTCCCCTAGATTTTATCCTGTGCACCCTCCCTTTGCTGATTTTTCCTTGAATCCTTTTGGTGCAATAAATTGTAGTCATGAGTATGACTGTATGCTGAGTCCTATGGATCTCCTAATGAATTATCAAACCTGGAGTGGTCTTGGGGGCACCCTCATTCTCTAGATCCGAGGCTTAAGTAATGCATTGCTGCTAACCCCCCTCCATCCCCACTAAACTCTGCAGTCCCTCCTGGACTCTGACACACAGGGCTGTAATGCAGGCTGTGCCTTTCAGCAGGCCTGGTGTCTCAAGAACAGGAGGTAGTGGGCCCAGCTAAAGCAGAGTGGACTCAGGTATGAGGTTCCGGAAAGATATGCATTTCTGGAGACAAGTGGCTGGATTCTGGAAGAAGAGGGAGGTCCTGACACTGAGGTGGGGCAGGAAGACTCTCCCTAAAGGAGCCCACTGGCCAGAAGAGGACCAGACCTCCCCTAAGTTCTGTGGACCACTCCTCAGGAGTCTGGCTCTCCCTGAGGCAAAGGTGAGGAAGACTCATGGGGAAGCACAGGTGGGGAGAAAGCTCCATGGGTCTTGCATGAGAGAGCCCAGGTTCAAAGCTTGGCTACACCACTAGTGGTTTGTTGCTGGGGAAAATGATTGACTTCCTTGGCTTCAGTTTCCTCAGCTTTAAGTTGGGGGATATTAATAGTACCTGCCTCATAGGTTGTTGGGAGGGTCAAGTGAAATGATGTATGTAAATGCTTAGAACAGTGCCGAGGACTTACCAAGCACTCAACAGATGTTAGCTGTTACATTGGAGGAAGAGCGGCCCATTCAGTGGCCAATAAACCGCCACCCCTCAAACCGGGCAGTAGAGCTCAGCCTTGTGTGGAAGCCCAACCTTGTACCTGAGCCCCCTTGACTCTATCACTGCCAAGCCCCCCCCCGCCCCCACCCAGCTGCTCCCCTTGCGTCATGAGTCAAAGCTGTTCTCAATATGGCATTCCCTTCTGTTCCCTTCTCAAAGCCCCCAGTGGCAGAATGATTCCATTCTTTGGACCTGATCTGATGAGTGTGTTTGCAGGGATACGTGCAATTGTCCTGTCCATTAAAGGCTAATAAGGATGCTCCTGCTGAGATGTGGTACCTCCTGGAGCTCCTCCCTCCCCACCACCAAAGGCTATGGGCATATGGTGATACATGTGCCTTTCTGATCAGGAAGTGATCGGGATGGCCATTTCCCAGTGCTGAAACCTGGAGGTAGGGGAGGGGAGACACGGGAAAAAATGAATATACAGTAGACTTGCCAAAGGAGGACTGCAGACAACAGAGACTCCAGCAGCAGAGAGCTCCTGTACTGAGGAAGTGAAAGGATTCCTGGAGGGGACACAGCCAGGCTGAAGCCCGCCCCATAAAATATAAGGACTTGCATAGCAGATGGAAGGGTGTGGCCTAACACGGGGAAGATGCACAAGTGCTCTCAGCATTTGAGTGAGAAGCAGAGAATCCACAGAGAGCCTTGTAGGAAAGATAGGAAGGGGCCAGATCTCAGGGAGCCCTAAATGTTGCCAAGAAGTTTGGAATCCACTGGGCAGGTGTTGCGGATATGCTGAACGTATTTGAGTGTAGGCATGACCTTTGAAAGGCTATTATTGTCTTTGCACTTGGAGTTGGCTGAAAGCGTTTTGGGTATCAGATGGTGTTTCAAGGCAGAGCCAGCTGGTGGCATTGTGCTTAGAATCAGTATCTTGTCTCTTCTTCCTCAGAACAGACACCATTCGAAAAGAATGCTTCATTAAGGAAAAAGCCAGCAAAAGTCCTGTTCCTGTAGAATATTGCTTAATTACATGTGTTATATCTCCATGTCATTATCTAGGAATCTGTCTTCTGGTGAAATCACTGACGGCGCTTGTGGTTTATGTCATTGGGACGGGAAGCCAGTGAGCTTGTGTGTGTGAGAAGTGGCTTTGCTTCTGAGCTTCAGGGGGTGCCATCCTCACTCTATACCCTGGTACTCTTTTATCCCTTCTGCACACCATCATCTTTAGGAGGGCAG
Source organism: Tarsius wallacei (assembly GCA_963574415.1). Taxonomy (NCBI): domain Eukaryota; kingdom Metazoa; phylum Chordata; class Mammalia; order Primates; family Tarsiidae; genus Tarsius; species Tarsius wallacei. Next base: position 13,759 of record CAUYQG010116214.1, on the reverse strand, counting down.
GGACAGTACAGTTCATCTTTCAACTGATCTTGCTGTTACTTGACCAGGATTGCCAGTCCTTCTGTACATGTGCTCCTTTGTTGGTTTGTTTCTTGAATGGGATCCAGAGGCTTTCAGACCTGTGTGAGTCAAGGAGGTAATGGAAGGAGGGAGGCATCTATAAGATCTAGAAAATATCTTAACATAAATCTTATTACACTATTACTGTAAGGCTTCATGTAAATCTTATTACAAAAGAGTCTTTTTTTTTCTCCTTGAGTTGTTTTAGAAAAATCCTTGTTCTGTTATCCCAGCTTGGTTTAAGCCAGGCCCAAAAGGGAATGGAGACATACCAAATCCCGGAAGAATTTTGAAGGACAGAGAATTCTATCTTGTTTTATGAGAACAGAAGAGGAGATTTTGAAGGAAAGTTTGGTAGATTCTCTTCTCAGAAGCATCCAGAAAAGTCAGCTATATCCTGACCCTGCTCAAGTAATAGCCATGTTTCAACATAAAACCGTCTCCTGCCTGTCTTTCAATGCACAAAAGCCAACATACTTTAAAGACAGAATAATTAGAATGTGCTATGTACAAAATAACTACTAGGTCACATGAGTCCAGCCCCGACTTGAAATGGAGAGCAACAATGATTGCCAGTGTTATATTTTTAAATGAAACTACGCAAAAGCACTTTTTTTCTTATTATAAAAACCAACAGCTTCATAGCAAAGGCCTGAAAAACAATTCAAAGAGGAAAATAAAAATATCCTACAACCTCACAACCTACAAATAATGATTGGTAACATTTTTAGCATATTAAGTCATACATAGATATAATCATATTTTGACTTTTTATTAACATTATACCATGAAATTTTTCCTATATTATTCAGTGTTTCAAAATTGATGTTTTGATAGCTGCATACATTTTATCATGGGGATATGCCAAAATATACTTAATATATTCCTATTGATGGAAATTTAGAAGATTTTTAGTTTTTCATTATGATCAATAATGTTTTGATTAAAATTTTTATACAAAAAGGTTTTGTTTGTTTTTTCAGATCTCTGTTCTTTTCTGTCCCCCTCTGGCTGCTTACAAGATTTTGACTTTGCTGTCTAAAATTTCATTATGATGTGTCTTATGATGTATCTAGGTATGGGTTTCCTTTTATTCTGCTTGAGATTTGTTGGGTTTCTTGAATATGTCAGTGGATGTCTTTTCTCAATACTGGGACAGTCTCATTCATTATATCTTCCAATATTGCCTCTGCCATGTTTCCTTCCACAAAACTTGTCACAGCATATTATTCTATTCCCTATGTTGTCTACCTTCTTTTATGCATTTTTCATATTTTTGTCTCTCTGTGCTTCATTTTGAATAGTTTTTTTTTTTACTTATCTGTTAGTTTGGTAGTATTCTCTTTAGCTGTGTCTGATTTGCCATTAAACTAGCCATTGAGTTCTTTTTATTTTATTTTGTTTTATTTTAAAGATGTGGGGTACAATTCAGGGTTAGGAATACAAATTTTCATTATGCAAGTACCCTTGTTGATAAGGTGTGTCCCTCCCTCCCCTGGCAGTTTCCCACTACAGCTAATCTCTTTCTTATAGTATTATGATAATTGTTCAAGGTCCACTTATGGGTCACATTATGTAATTAGGACCACTTCTACAGCAAGACAACTAAAGAAGCTGGATAAAGTTTTAAATCTTTTTTTTTTTAAGTCAGGTTCTCACTCAGTCACCAGGCTGGAATGCAGTGGCATGCTCACGGCCACCACAGCCTCGATCTGCTGGTCTTAGGTGATCCTTCTGCCTCAGTCTTCCAAGTAGCTGGAACTGCAGGTGTGTATCACCATGCCCGGCTTAACGTTTTATCTTCCTAAGCACAGTAAACATAGAAGTTTTGCAATAAGTTCAATAGTTTCAACATCAGGAGGTCCTTCCCTTCTTATTGTTTGTTATTTCCACAGGTCTGACTTTTGGCCTCAATTCCTGATGCTTCTGATGATCTGTGATTATGCGTTAGCAATGACCGCTATTATGTTTGAAAAATTATTTATCGCATTAATTTGAAACTTAGGATGCTGTTATTTGCCTCAAGTGAGAATGTGTGTTTACTTTTGCCAGGAGAACAAGAGAGCTAGCAGCCTCTGATCCCCTTAATTCAAGGTTAGAGGTTTTCTGGGCCACTTAGAGGAAATGAAGAGGGCCTGCAGTCTGGGGAAGGTCAGGTTGATTTCCAGGTTACAGTTACTCTTGGGGACAGCCCTTCAATGTCCTAGCCAAAAATGGAGGGTGGTTTACCAGGTTGCCCATCATTAGTGGACCCTGAAGTCCCAACTTTTGACTCTCTGGCCTGTTGAGTTTGCTAGAGAAGTAACTCAGCCTCTCAGCCCCCATTTGTGGACTGGAACACACCTCAGGGTAGAAGTCCAGTGCTGAGCTCCTTTCTGTGTCTCTGTCCCGGTCATAGCCAGATCTCAAACTAATAATTTTTATTTTGTTCATCATTTTTTTTTTTGAGTTGGAGTCTCACTCTGTCGCCCAGACTGGAGTGCAGTGGCTGCTCCCGGCCACCGCAGCCTCGACCTGCTCGGCTCTGGCGATCCTTCTGCCTCAGCCTTTCAAGTAGCTGAAACTACAGGCACGCGCTACCACGCCCAGCTATATTTTGTTCATCTTCAATGATTTCATTAAGATTTAAAAAATTTGGCCGGTGTGGTGGCTCATGCCTGTAATCTCAGCACCTTTGGAAGTCAAAGCAGGATGATTGTTTGAGTTCGACGCCAGCTAAGACGTCATAGCGAGACCATGTCTCTATAAAAAAATCAAAAAATTAGCCAGGCATGGTGGTGTGCGATTGTAGTCCCAGCTGCTCAGGAGGCTGAGGTGGAAGGATTGCCTGAGCCCAGGAGGTCTAGGGTGCGGTGAACTGTGATTGTTGTACCTGGGTGACCGAATGAGAACCTGACTTACAAAAAAAAAAAGATTTAAAAAGTTTATCCAGCTTCTTTAGTTGTTTTTGCTGCAGAAGTGATCCAAATTATATAATATGACATTCTCAGAGGCAGAAAGCATTATTATTCTTTAGGATATATTTCCAGGACTAGAATTTCTAGGTCTAAAACATGTATATTTTTAAGACTCGGAGACAGATTGCCAAATTACTTTCCAGAAAAGTTGTTTTTCACATTTGGGTCTTTGTTCTCTTTTTTCCTCCTGGTTTATCTATTGGTGTCTCAGAGTCCATTCATTCTTCTGCAGTAATCTAAAACTGGTAGCACATTTTAAATTTTAGCTTCCAAGTCAGATGCAAAACATGGTGACTTTATTTTTTCAAATTTGAATTCAACTTCCTCTCTAGTCCTCATTTTCACTAATGATGGAAAAGAAAACTCATCTTTTTGTGTCAGGGTAACTCAGCTTCTTCCCATTGAAAACTCTTTTCCTTTCTGGACACTTGTTCCATTAAATGGAGATTTTGACAGATTCTTCTTTGTAAGGGCAGCTCTTCCCCCTTGAAGGGTCTCCCTTTCCCACCTTCCCTTCTGAATAGCACTGGGAGCAAGGGGAATGTGGGGGTCTGCCATCACCTCGTGGTGCTGGGAGAGGTGTTCACGCCGCAGGCTGTCTTCTGGGACCTTCCTGGCTTCGGCTGACTTGTCTCACACCTCCCAACCTTGAGAATTGTGTACCCTCTGTACTCACAGTTGATGTCCTTGGTCCTGGTCCTCAAATCTGGGTACAATATCCACCCATTTGGTACCCTCCTGTCTCCCCCTACTCCTCTTGTAAACCAGTCTGTTCAGCCTGTGCGCCCCCTTTCCCTAAGGAACACAGGAGCTTCCGAATTTCTTAAATGCCAGGAGTTGACTGGGGCATTGACCGCATTGTTTCCAGTCCTCTCTCTGCCTAAACATCACTCCACTATTTCTGCTCCACTGCCTCGGGCACTTTGCAAAACATTCCCCTTTTCCCAGAGTGCTAGGCAGGAAGCAAAGCATTCATTTCTTCTGCCTTCAGATCCTCAAGCCTAGTTGCAGGATTTTTCTCTCCACTCCCTGAGTTCGAACCTGAGTGGTAGGGCCAGGCTAAAACTCCCCCAGGAGAGGCCTTCCCTCATGTCTGTTTCTTCTCTGTAGACTGTGTTTCCAGCCCAGGAAGAATTAACCTCCTTTTGGAATTGGAAACATCCTGTGTGTCATCGGTTCTTAATCCTGGTTGTGCTTTCGGATCAAATATGGATGTAGACCCATCAAATCAGAGTGTCTGGGAGTGAGCCCCAGCACTGGGAATTTTTTAAAAGCTCCCAGGGAGATCTCAAAATGAGACAGCATCAAGACCCATGGCCTTGTCACAAGCTCCATCCTCTGGTTGTACCTGGCTGCCATCCTTAATACATAAAGGGAGGCTGTTGGAATTTAGAAAATGCTTTTCTTTCTCTAGTGCACAACTTGTGCACCTGAAATCCTGGCTTGGAGACTGTCACTTCAGAAGTTAGCTTCAAGAGTTGGCTTAATACTCACAAAAGAAAATTAACATCTCCTTTGCTTCTTTTTATCCTAGCTCTGACAGTCTTCACCCAGCTCAAGGCTGCAGCTGCCTCTGGATGGAATGGCAAATCTAGAATAGAAAAGCCCACTCATGTTTCAAAATAAATTATTATATTATTTCATTTGACTACTTTCTTCTACTGCTGATGAAGCCTTTACAAAAGCAAGGCCATCGGTGTTCTTACTTGAACCGTATTTTGACCCTGAAAACAATTGTTCTCATCTGATTATCCTTGAGTAAACACTGTGGTCCAATGTTGAGAAGTATTTTAAAAACAGATCTGTAGGCCAGGCACGATATCTCATGCCTGTAATCCTGGCACCTTGGGAGGCCAAGATGGGAGGATCACTTGAGGTTAGAAGCCCCAGACCAGCCCAGGCAAGACACCATCTTAAAAAAAAAGTTTTAAAAATTAGTCAGCCATGGTGGCACATGCTTGTAGTCCCAATTCTCAGGAGGATGAGGCAGGAGGATCACTTGAGCCCAGGAATTTGAGGATGCAGTGAGTTATGATCACACTACTACACTCCAGTCTGGGCAACAGAGTGAGACCCTGTCTCTAAAATAAAAAAATAGGCCGGGTTCAGTGGCTCAGCCTGTAATCCCAGCACTTTGGGAGGTCGAGGCAAGTGGATTGCCTGAGCCCACGGGTTCGAGACCAGCCTGGGAAACTTGGCAAGACCTCGTCTCTACAATAAATCAAACATTAGCTGGGCGTGGTGGCATGCACCTGTAGTTCCGGCTACTTGGAAGGTTGAGGCGGAAGGATCGCCGGAGCCCAGCAGGTCAAGGCTGCGGTGGCTGAGAGCATGCCACTGCACTCCAGTCTGGGTGACAGAGTGAGACTCCAACTCAAAAAAATAAATAAATAAAATAAAATAAAAGCCAGTTTTGTGGAACTTGTACTTGCTGAAGTGGTATTATAAGGAGATTGTTTACCAAGTTACTCAGTAGAGAAATTTCTCTTGGGTCTTAGTGGTCAAATAACCATACTTCTCTTTTAAAAAATATATTAGATGCTACAAATCAACCGAGTGATTCTGTCTGCAGTGGATACAAGAGAGCTTAGAGCTGAATTTTGGTCCACCTTTATTAAGGAGTCTATCAAGCCTGCATTTTGTCTGTTAAACTTACCCTTGGCATCATCTTATCTTGCTCTTTATCCTCTTATTCTCAATTACTTACTTTTAATTTCATTTTGGCCTGCAGTGCCTGCGCAGATATAGGATGTTCTAAAACTGTCTCAGAAAAATTCTCCACCATGCACAAACCTCAGTGCTCTGCCTTTCTTTACAGAACACTGTTTGGGTTGCTAGCCTGATGCCATTCTCAAACATACAGCCCAAAGCCTTTAACAAAGTCCCTCTTACATCAGCCTTCGAAGTTGGAGAGGGATTATTGTCCCCTTTTACAGATGAAAAGGGGGTTGATCTGCCTTTCAAGTCTTTCTCTCCACCTGAATTTCTCGTCTGTCCTTTCAAAGACACCTTCCTGCCAGTCCCTGGGGACCACGTTGTTCCCCAGTGAGTCTGCACTTTACTTCAGGGCTCTGTGTTCCAGAACAGAGGCTGAAAACGCTTGTATAAGGAGCCAGATAGTAAATATCGTAGGCTTTATGAGCCAAAAGGCAAAATCAAGGATATGATGTAGATTCTTAGATGTAGATACTTAAAAACTAGGGCAAAAACGGATTCTACAGCTATTTTATTGATGAAATCCAATATGTAATAAGTATGAGTATGACTTTTTTGTAATCTAGGTCTCCTTATGAGAATACTTGACATTTTTGTTTGGAGGGGTAACATGTTGCTTCACTGAAGTTCAAAGTTATTGTTCCCATCATCAAATCAATTATAGCATGCATCTGTTGAAAATATCCTAAGCTCTCTGGCCAGACAAAAGCAGGTAATGTAGTTTGCTGATACCTGTTCTAGACCTTTCCTCTTTGTCCTCGTCTCAAAATGTTCACTCAGCCATGTCTCATCTCACAAGATAGCTAACCAGACACTGTAGTATATGTGTGTGTGTGTGTGTGTGTGTGTGTGTGTGTGTGTGTGTATAGATAGATAGATAGATAGATAGATAGATAGATAGATAAAGTGTCGACAGCTGATAATGGTTTTTAATGTGTTAGTACTCCTTAGGAAACACAGTGCTTTTGCAAAAATTGCCTTCAAAGGATTACTTGCAAATCAGTCTCTCAAAGCTTAAAGAAAATATGATTAGCAAAGAGCAAAAGTATTATACTGAGAAAAGCGCTTATTGGAAACATCTTACTAGTGAGTTTCGATGTGGTCTTTGTTTTAATAAAACAAGCCCAGGCAAAAATCAGTCAGCCAAAAAAAAAAAAAAAAAAAATGCATTTGGGACTGGCAACTTCAATCCCCACTGGCATTTTCCGCATCTGTGAAAAATCACACCCCGGAGAGATGAGCATTTTCTTTCTTCTCCAAAAGGAAAGGCTCTTAATACCCAGACAGTTCACTTCCCAATCTGGAGGAAGTTGTTGTTTCAGCATGAATTATCTTTTCAGCAACGAAGGTGAAAGTGATAACTCCGTTTAGTGGCAACGCACTGGCCTTTGGGTCCTATTTTCTTGTGAGATATTTGTGTGCTAGATACGGCGTTTGATTTTTAAAAAGGCAGCCACACTTACCCTTTTGTTATTTATATGTATAGCAGAGACAAATGGGACTCTGAGTATTAAATTACTCTACTGTGCCAGTTGAGAATTCTATTCAAGCCAGCCAACTCCTTCCCCAAAATTATATTTTTAGTGTTTAGCAGCTGCAAGTTCCCAGAAATCTTCAGAGTGGGACCACTTATTTCACCCAGTGTGAGAGCTCTTAGCTGCTGCCAGTTTGAGATGATCTGGTCTGGGAGGCAGCAGAATGCCTTGGTGAGGTATGGGGTCAGACACCTCCAGGTTGCCCCTAGCTCTGCGTTTACTTGCATGTGCCTGCCGTTGGCCAGTGTACTTAACGCCTGAGCCTCAGTTTCCTCAATCAGAAAATGGGGCATCTATCACAGAAACAAAGAACTGAGTACCACATATTCTCATTCAAAAACAGACCTTGAACAGTTATCATAGTACTATAAGAAAGTATTATGTAGTGGAAAACTGCCGGGTGGGAGGGGGGAGATTGGCAGTAGTGAGAAACTGCCGGAGAATGGGGCGGGGGGACACACCTCATCAACAAGGGTACCTGCATAATGAACATTTGTATACCTAACCCTGAATTGTACCCTGCATCTTTAAAATAAAAATTAAAAAAAATTTTAAAGAAATAATTATGAATTGCCCTAATGCAGCACCAGATGCGAGATGCTCAGGAAAGGATGTTGTTGGCCTGAGTGATGTGCACCTGCTTGTTCTCCCCCTCCCACCTCCTGCCCTCTTTTGGTCACCATGGCATGCCCTGTCCACGCCAGCAGGTAACTGAAGAAAGGCAATATCCACATCAGGCACTTGTTCAGTTTATTAGGAAATGGGGCAAACGAATGTATGGTAGGTGATATTATAACAAAACACACTGAAATAAGTGAATATTGATTAACCAAGCTACCCGTCGCCAAAGAAATTGACAAGGCAACCAGAATGTGCAGAAGTGATACCCTGAGAACCAAGATGTGGAGAAATTCGTACAACTCCAGGGATGGTGCTGAGTTTTATGTGTTTTTCCTGCTAATAGGACCTTGAAATAAAGCAGTGTTCGGTGAACAGCTGAAGCACAGTTAAGGCCAAAGAAAATGGCAGCTGTTTGAATCTGAGGTCAGAGAAAAAGCAGCAAGCCCCCAGCAGGCCGGGTGGAATAATGAGAGAGAAAACGAGGTCGGCTCCAGGTCCCTGGGTCAAGAACCAGCGGCATGACACAAATTTGGAGACATGATCACCAGGGAACAGAGGCCAAGGGATGGCTGGGGCCTAGGAGAGTGTCAGGAGGTGACAGGCAGCAGAATACAGGAAAGGTTAGTCACCAGCACCTATAGCCAACAGGCGACCAAGATAGTCAGCCACACAGTGACAGACACACATCGGGGTAGGAGCATGTCATTGAACAAGGAGTGAGAGCCGGATGGAAGACACTTCCTGACAGGGGCTTCCTTCTGAAGACAGCACGTCCCCTAATCTACAGGCCATGAATCAGCAGATCTCCAGTTTCTGACTCCTTTTCCCTTCACCTCTGGAGCATGCACACTGATAGCCTCATCTGCTAATATACAACATGGGGGCACCATGGCTTCAACCGGAAACTTCTTTTTTTATTGAATCAGATTCTCACTCTATCACCCAGGCTGGAGTTCAGTGGCATGATCCCAGCTTACCATGGCCTCGACCTCCTGGGCTCAGGCCATCCTCCTGCCTCAGCCTCCCAAGTAGCTAGGACTACAGACATGTGCCACTATGCCTGGTACTTTAAAAAATTTTTTGTAGATATGAGGTCTCACTGTGTTGTTCAAGCTAGTCTCAAACTCCTGGGCTCAAGCAATCCTCCTATTTTGGCCTCTCAAAGTGCTGGGATTACATAAGCCACCGTGCAGGCCAAGAAACTTTTTTTTTTTTTTTTTTACTAAGGAGCAACAAGAAAATAGTGTTTGCTCATTCAGTAGGATAATATAACATGTTTTTGTACCCTCAAGTGCTTGGGACTTAGTCTAACAAAGGCTTCTGGATTGCTACATAGCACTTGTCGACTAGATTAACAAATGAATGAATACACTTGCTTTCCACTTGGAAGCCTTCCCTTATAAATGATGATGAGGCCTTCAGAATTGCACAGGTGCCAAGAGCTGTGGGGAGGTGGAATTTCACCTAGACTTTCTTAGACACCCCACAAAGGGGCACAGAGAAGGTGACCTAAGGACTAAGGACAGGCTGGGCCTTCTGAGGGGCAGGTGTTCCTCCCACACTCTCCACTGCATGCTGGACAGGCATTTCTCTTGGGAGCATTCTGGCTACTCTATTCCCTCAAGTGTTTTCACACCTGTCCCCAGGACTCACTTCTGGCGGCACACTTCCATGCCGCCTAGCGCCAGACTTTCTCACTTTTCTTTCCTCCTGGAACTCAATGCTTCCTTGGCCCATCTCACTCTCCACCTGAACTCTTCCCTGGAGCGACACCATTTGCCCAGATCCTTCCTCCCCAGCTTCTCCCTCCCCGTCCTAGCACCCTTCCCTTAAGTCCCTGATCCCACTCCTTTCTTTGAAGTTCTTGATAACAATTCTTATGTGTTGAGCACATTGTCATACATAAGCGCATCTATTTTTATTATCTTATCAGAGTCTTAACACAAACCTACTAGGTAGTCAGGACAGAGTACTACTGGCCCAGTCTATCGATGGAGAAACTCAGCGACAGATGGTTAGATGACTGTTTAGGAGGTGGCAGGACTCCTAGTATAGCATGCTTTCCCCTAAGTCCTGAGCCTGTGTGTTCCCACCCATCCTAGAGTGATGACTGTTGCATTTGTTCTGTCTAACCCAGATTGAAAATGGGGTGTTTGGGCCGGAGTTTGAAATATTTTGGGGCCTTATCTCCAGTGTGCTAGGAAACCTGTTTCCAAGAATAGAATGGACAGGAATACCTGTCTCCAAGGCAGGAACTCTCTTGTCCTCCCTTCTACTGGCAATTGGAAATACGGAGTCCACATTTACGATGAACTATGATGAACAAAGCAAGCTTGAGAACTGTTATCAACAATTTTTTTGTTGTGTTAAAATATACACTATAAGGTTTACACTTTTAGCCATTTTAAGGTATACAGTTGAGTGGCATTATGTACATTCATGATATTGTACAAACATTACCATTATCTACTTCCAGAGCTTTTTTATCACCCCATATTGAAACCCTGCATCCTTTAAGCAGTCACTCCCTACTACTCTCTCCCCCTGGCCCCTAGCAACCACCAATTTGCTTTCCATCTCTATGGATTTGCCTATTTGGACAGTTCATGTACATGGAATCATATAATATGTGCCCTGTTGTAACTGGCTTTATCACTCAGCGTGGCTTCAAAGTTCATCCATGTTGGAGCATGTGTCAGAGTTTCATGCCTTTTTATGGCTGAGTAATATTCCATTGTATGGACATGCCACATTTTATCCCTTTGTCCCTCAATGGATATTTGGACTGTTTCAAATATAGCTACTATGAATAGTGGCATTATAAAGGTGCATGTACAAGTTTTTGTTGAAAAGCCTGTTTTCAGTTTTTTGGGGTATATACCTAGGAGTGAGGCTGGAGCAGAGAAGGGAAGGATCAGAGTCCAGAGAAGTCCCAGGAACACAGATGGTTTAGACGAACCCTTGGAGGCCATTGTGAGACCTTGGCTTTTCTTCCGAGAAATGGAGAATCATTGGAGTGGCATCACAGCCAGATCTGACTTATGTTTCAGTGAATTCTTCTGGCTGCTGTGTTGAGAGTTTGTTGAAAAGGAGGAAGGGTGGAAGTCAGTTGGGAGGTCATTGGGGACACCCAGGCAATTTGATGACATGATGGATCCGATTAGATGATGGTGGTAAAGGTGGCGAGAGGTCATCAGACTCCAGAGATGTTTTGGGGTGGAACCATGAGGGTTTTTTGGCCAGTTGGCAACAGGGCCAACACCAAGGTGTTCTACCCCAGCATTTGGAAGAACGGAGTTGACATTACCCAAGATGGGGAAGACTGTGGGTCAAGCAGGTTTGAGTAGAGGAAGGTTAAAAGTTCCATTTCAGCTATGTGAGGATGGATTCAAACTGGACTATATATTTGGAAGCTAATGGAATATATATGGTATTGAAAGCCAAGAGAGTGAGCGAGATCACCAAGGAGGAGTGTGTGTGGACTGGAAACTGACCATTGGAATTAGAAGGGTGAGTCATCTCAGACCTTGACAAATGCAGTGGCGGTGAGACTGGGGTTAAACGTCTAATTGGAGTAGGTTTAGGAGAGAACTGGACAGAGGAATCAGAGGCACCAGGCATAGATGGCTCTTTAAAAGAGTCTTAGGCAGAACACAGCAGCTCATGCCTGTCTGTGATCCCAGCGCTTTGGGAGGTGGAGGCAGGAGGATTGCTTGAACCCAGGAATTTGAGACTAGCCTGGGCAACATAGAGAGACCTCATTTCTACCAAAAAAAAAAAAAATCCAAAAAATTCACCAGGCATGGTGGTGTGTGCCTGTAGTCCCAGCTACTCTGGAGGCTGAGGCAGGAAAATCCCCTGAGCCCAGGAGGTTGAGGCTGTGGTGAGCCGTGATTGTACCACTGCACTTCAGTCTGGGTGACAGTGTGAGGCCCCAACTCAAAAAAAAAGAAGAAGAAGAAAAAGAGTCTTGCTGTAAGGGGAGCAAAAACGAGAAGTCCGCTGTAAGGGAAATGGGTCAAGAGGGACTTTGTAGGATGTGTGAGCTGCTGGGAATGATCCAGGGCATTTGGGGGTGGGGGATGGCTGGAGCAAAACCCTGGAATAGGGAGTAGCAAGAGGGGTTGGGATCTTCTGCTCAGGTAGAGGATTGGCCTCAGCAAAGTGTGTGGACAGTACATTTGTAACAAAAGAGAGGAAGACTGGTACAGATGCTAGTAAATGAGTTGATACAGGGGTGTGGATGCTCTCTTTGGTGTGCTGTTTTCTTTTTTTAAATGTAATTTTATTTTATTCTTTTAAATTTTTATTATAAAGATGTGGGGTACATTTCAGGGTTAGGTATATAAACATTGATCGTGCAGGTACCCTTGTTGATGAAGTATGCCCCTCCCTCCCCTAGCAGTCTCCCTCAACTGCCAATCCAACCCCCTACTCCCCTGACAATTTCTCACTACTGCCAATCACCTTCTTATAGCATTATAATTGTTCAAGTTCCGTTTATGAGTAAGAACATATGGAATTCTGTTCTTTGTTTCTGTGATAAATCACTGAGTATGATCGACTCCAAATCAAAAAAAAAAAAAAAAGGAAAAAAAAGAAAATATACCTCAACAAAATAAAAATAAAAAACAAAAACTCATCAGTGTTCTCTAATTGTAAGCACCCAACTCTGATGATCACCCATATCTTTCCAGCTCACTTTCTCAACACCCCCAATCCACCCATCTTTCACTTCCAATCTCTTGGCCCCTCCTCCTTGACAAGTGGACTTCCCTGACTTCAAGCCATGGTTCAGTATTCTCGTGGTGTCCTGGAGTCCCCTTCTCACTTTGTTTATTTCAGTGGCAAAACCTCAAAGCTGGTATACTCAAGGCTTCACCTACTCCACACCTGCACTGCACAGCTGGATGTAGTTAGAGAAATAAATAACCACGTGGGCTGATTTTGCTTTAAATTCAAGGCCTCGAATCCAGGGGGCCCTCAGCACTGGCTTTCAATCATACTACCCCGAGGCACCCCCTCTCTCACTATCCTAGAAGCTCTTCATACCTTCTCCTCCTTCCTCAAACCTCCAGCATCTCCCTTCTTCCTCATTCTCAACCAATGACCTCGCTTCTCACTTCCCTAAGAAAACAGCACACCATCCCCTATTGGGAATATACCAGGAGGAACTCAAATCATTCTACAACAAAGATACCTGCACACGTAAGTTTGTTGCAGCTCTATTCACAATGGCAAAAACATGGAACCAACCATGTTGCCCATCAAAGCTGGACTGGATTAAAAAAATGTGGTACATATACACAACGAAATATTATGCAGCCATAAAGAAGGACAAACATATGGACTTTGCAGCAACTTGGATGGATTTGGAGTCAATCATACTCAGTGATTTATCACAGAAACAAAGACCAGAATTCCATATGTTCTCACTCATAAACGGAACTTGAACAATTATAACGCTATAAGAAGGTGATTGGCAGTAGTGAGAAATTGTCAGGGGAGTGGTGGGTGGGATTGGCAGTTGAGGGAGACTGCTAGGGGAGGGAGGGGCATACTTCATCAACAAGGGTACCTGCAAGATCAATGTTTATATACCTAACCCTGAAATGTACCCCACATCTTTATAATAAAAATTTAAAAGAATAAAATAAAATTACATTTAAAAAAAGAAAACAGCACACCAAAGAGAGCACCCACACCCCTGTATCAACTCATTTACTAGCATCTGTACCAGTCTTCCTCTCTTTTGTTACAAATGTACCGTCCACACACTTTGCTGAGGCCAATCCTCTACCTGAGCAGAAGATCCCAACCCCTCTT
>CAUYQG010116206.1:0-41237 GCA_963574415.1 Tarsius wallacei | reverse complement strand
ATTTTCTTTTCTGAGGTAAGTTTTTAAATTAAAAAGTAATCTTCCAAACCTAAGTGTCTTGCTGGGCTGAGTACATTCATTTTCCAAGATTCCCCAGCAAAAGCATATTAAAATAATACAACAGTATAAATAAATTCCATGTCAAGAAAAGGAGACTCCTGGAGTAGTTCTCTGCCACTTGCCCAGTGCCGAGCTGTGGCCCACACCAAGCCAGAGACCAAGCCAGAGACCGCGGGCCCTGTGGCTCACCCTTCTCTGCACTCACTCCCTCGGGAAAGGGAGCGCTTGCCCACTTCATGGCTGCGACTGCCACTCACGCTGACAGTCAGGATGAGGACACCTGGCAGCTCAGAAGTGGCTCGAATGCTGGCTTCTCAGCATTGGTACGGAAATTCTGTCGTCCCTTATTTTTAGTCACCTTTTGGACAAGTTGCGCTTATGTGAATGTCAAGAAGTTCCAAGTATCCCTGAAACCTTTAGACTCTCGCTCTAGGGTCCCCTGAAGTCCTCTCCACTTCTGTTTTCCTTGTCCCTTATATCCAAACTGACAGCTAGATCCTATCAGGTCCCTTCAAATCCTCTTGCATCTGTCACTTCATTCCATTTCACTGCACTACCCTCGCACAGAGATCTCGGCACTTCAGGCCTAGCTCCAGGGATTGCATCCTGACTCAAGACTCAGCAATGCCTTCTGTCCAGTCACCAGCAATGCAGTGTGGCTGTGACTCTCATCCTGCCACAATAGGGTTTTCATCATTTCTGTCGTTCACTCAAGCACACGAGCAGCTGCCACTGGCTCATGGTCTCCTCTGCTTGGTATTTAAGAGATCTTAACTGGTCTCAGCTGACACCACCTGTATTTTCCCATGACGCCTTCCAGGAGAAAGTTCCCCTCCAATCCAGAGCAGCTTTCTGCTTACAACCCCAGTCATCTCCACTGGCACGTTCTCTTTATCAGTGCTACTGTCTCTCTCCTCAAACTCTTCTCATCCTTTAAGGACCCACGTAAGTATTACCACCTCCCCCTAGAAAATCTCACCCTCATCAATTAGCTGGTCTTTGTTGGTAGGTCCTCTGAACTATCAGAATATTCACAGTCTATACTACAGAATTTAGTGCATGACTACAGCCTATTCTGAATTAGACTTTTTTTTTTTTTGAGACAGGGTCTTACTCTGTTGTCCAGGCTGGAGTGCAGTGGCACAATCATGGCTTGCCACAGCCATGACTTTCTGGGCTCAGGCCATCCTTCAGTATCCCAAGTAGCTAGACTATAGGCACATACCACCACACCAGGCTAGTGTTTTTATTTTTGTAAAGATGGGGTGTTGCTATGTTGCCCAAGTTCATCTTAAACTCCCAATCTCAAGTAACCCTCCCCAAAGTGCTGGGGTAGAGGAGTGAGCCATCATGCCTAGCCAGCCTTATCTTTAAGATCAGAATGGAAGTCCCCTGAGGGCTGGGCCAGGTTTTGATTCACTCTTACCTTCCCAGGGGCATCACTCTTTGGTTATCCCTTCTCTCTCACAACCATCACAAATCTCTTTCTCAGCATTCCCTCTGATATATACATATGCAGTAATTTTCTTATTCAAAACACAAACAAAAACCCCAAAACCTATTCCCTAGAACCCAATTCTCACTCCCTCCGTCACTGAGCTATTGCTTCTCTAGTTTCTTTTTCAGTGAAGCCTCTTAAGCAAGTTTTATTTCCTTGTTGCACACACCGTCTCCACTCCCTCCCCTCCCATTTACTGCTAAACCCACTTCAGCCTGGCTTCTGTCCCTACCTCTCTGAAAATGCTCCTGTCAGAGTCACCAGCAACCTCCTGGCTGCCAAATCCAGTGGACACAGGGCGCTTGTTTTCACCTTACTTGACAACTCAGTCGCATGTGACATATCAACCCATCCTTCCTTCATGAAATAAATCTCTTCCTAGCTCAGCTTTCTTGGTCTTCCTCCTACCTCCTTGTTTCCATCTCACTTGCTGGTGCCTTCTTTCCTATCCAAACTCAGGACCCCCTCTTTACCCTCTGTGTAGTACACAGTTTAAAACCAATGAAGTATTCATGACACCTACATTCTCTTTTCAGCCCAAACCTCCCCAAGTTCCACAATTCTTACCTCCAGTATCTCTCTGACACCTCTGCCTGGAGATATCACAGACAACTCAGTTTCCAAAACTAAAACCTGACTTGCCCCTTTACAAACACATTCTTGTCCTCATCTTCCAATTTCGTTTAGCAGCATCACCACCCAGCTCCTGGAGCTTCCTTGAAGGCATACTTGCTTTCTTCCTGTCTCTTACCCTCTACACCAACCTGTTAACAAATCCTGCCATTTCTAAGACCTATCTTGAATCTACCCATCTCTCCACCTTCACTGCTACCAATGCTGTCCAAAACAACATCACCTTCCATCTGAACTGCTGCAAAAGTGCCTTAGCTGGTCTCCTGACTTCCACTCTTATCCTTCTGAAATCCACTTCCCACAAAGTAGTTTTCTAAAACAATCAGATGATGCCACTCCCTTGCTTAAAAACCATTCAAGGCTTTCCGCTGTACTTTGACTGAAATCTCAGCTTCTTGCCACCATCTACAATCTAATCTGCCTGCCTTTACGGTTTGCTCTGATGCCACAGGCTTCCCCCATGTGACCTGCAGTGACCTCGCTCATCTCAGGACATGTTCCAGTTCTTGTTCATCTCAGGGCCTTTGCCCTAGCTGTTTCCTGGATCATTCTTCCAGTTTTAAATAAATGTCACCTCCTCTGAGGGGCCTGAAAAAAATAACATCATCACCTTCCAATGCTATTTTGTATCACGGCCTCCCATTTATTTCCTTGAAGCATTTGTCACTATAATTATTTTGTTTTAATGTATTTCTCGCCCTCATGGATATAAGCTCTATGTGGCAGGAACAAAGTCTTTTCAGAACCAAGAGCAGGGTCAGGCACATGGTGATTGTTCAATAAATTAAGCCTTGTTGAACGATGAATGCCAAAACTCTGGTATTGTCCTGAGCAGTGAGTAAGCAGACTGGTTTCTGTTTCACAGTGGGTTCCTGATAAGTTCTAAAACTCTCTCTGAATAGGACTAATCTACAGTTGGAATCATCTGAAAGGCCTATTAAGCTCAAAGGGAAACTTCCAAAGTATGCTGAGCTCTATCCAACCAAACCTCAATACTTGAGAGGCAACTTTTTTTGAACTCAGGGAACCATGAATTGGACCTCACCTGCTTTTTAAAAATGAAAGCATCGTTCACAATTTAGAATTCTAATTTGGAAGAGGAATAAAAGCATGAATTTCAGTCTCTCCCGGAGAAGACCACACTACATAAATATCTGAGAGGAATCACTTAGCATCCTGCAGTGTTAAAAGAGCATTTGCTAGCCTGGATTCAAATGCAGTATCGAACATTAACAAAAGACATCCTATCCAGTGAAGACAAAATACCTTTTAAACAAATTAAGTTCAATTGCCTTGAGTGCACAGAAGCCTCACCAGTGAGGTTTACTTCAATGCATTCTGCACCACGGAGGGAGAGTCATTTGCACACCATGAGAATGTTACCAAGCTCAATTTCTAGCTTCTAGAAGTAGAGATTTGTAACGGCACAACTAAAATACTACACCACTGCGCACAGTGATATAGTGCAGTTACATATTTTTCTCTAAAACACATTCACACAACAGAAATATAACATCAGGACAGAAAACTGTTTCTGCAAACAGCAGGGGCCTGAGGATATGGTGGGAAGGTCTGGTAAGTGATCTTGTTCTGATAGCTGACTGTTCTCCAAAAGTTAAACAACAAGGCTTGACCAAAACGATGTGACCAAATTCTACTGAATACATTTTGCAAAGCTTATTCACTCATATGCGTGGTGATTCCACAAAAGTCCTACTACTTATTATTGCTAATAAAAGCATGCAATGTTTACCAGCACAGGCTATCATCAGGCTGTGAGATAAGTTTTATATACATTATCATATTCATTCTCACAATATAGCTTTAATGACAAAGCCAGTTAGATATCCCCGAGGCATTACAAACTTAATATGTCAAAAATGGAATTCCAGATTTTCTCCCACAGTCCCTCCCCTCATCCAGCTGCCCCATCTCTGTCTGACGACCTTGATGTCTTCCTTTCCTCCTTGGTGTCTTCTTTTCCCTTTCCATACATAATTATCTGGGGGCTCGTTTTATAAGTGTGGAAAGTGAGGCTCACAGAAGTCAAGTAATCTGCCTGGGCTCCTGTTCCTAGAAGCCAGGATTGCAACCCACATCTGGACCCCAGAGCCCTCAGCACCCATGCCCTGCAATACTGCCTAAGTCGGAATCTGCAGCAGTCACGACACTGCTGTGGCTACCACTAGGAAGCAGTATGATGCTGTGCTCAGAAGAAGGGCTACTGGAGTCAGACACACCCAGGCTCAGGTCCCAGCTCTGTCATTTCATGTGGTTCTTGAGCAAATAACCCAACCTGTCCAAGCCTTAGTTGTTGTAACAGGTATAATACTACATCTCAGGAATACCATGAAGTTTAAATGGGATGATAAATTAATTTTAAAATGCTCAGTGAACTGATGAGCACATATTAAATGTTCCACTGGTAGATATTAGTATCACTGAAACCCTTGGGATATCTGCTTCTGGCCATATTCAACTCAACCAACTGCTCTGAGGATCTCCTCAGCAGAGGCAAAATACTGTCCCCAGAGGAGGAAATGACTTGGAACCTGGGCTGAGCTGGGCCATGCTCATTAGCAAAACTATCAGAAACTCACTGAATCGCAGCCCGGAACAATTTAGGTTTCATTCTAAAAGCACTCTGGATATCCACTAGTCTTTAGCCCACCTCTTCAAGGTGGCCCTCAACTCCCAGACTGCAGGTTCCAATGTCCACACAGTGGCCCCATGGGGGTGGGACAGAGGGATAAGCAAAGAAGATGGGGTTGACAAAATGCTCACAGCACCAAGAAGCTGGCCCCCAGTAGGCTCTAGGCAAACCTCAGCTCCCATAGCACTTTAGAACCAAAGCCCCTGGGCTGCTATGCTAGAGGCTGTTGGATTTGTATTTAAAAGAAACAAAAAGTGTCACAACAAATGAGATTTAATGAACACTCTCAGCTGTCACTGATGGATGATGGTTTATCTCTTGGCAAGGACCCAGATGGGAATATTTCTCGGCAAACAGGTGGCCTATTTATTATCCCATAGGGTTGGTAGGAATCACAGTTATTTTGAAGAAGAATAGGATAATAAAAACTTTCTTAAAGCAATACAGAATCAACACTTGGAGCATAAATAGATAACCATCCAGCCTGCCCATCTTTCATTTATGCTCTGTGAATAAAAAAAGCAGCAAGGGCGATAAATTTAACATGGAGAATCCTCTGACTCTGAAATAGAGTGTCAATTCTACAAAGCAAACTTGTAGGGGCTAACCTTCATGCCACTCCAATTCATGGGGCTGTTTTTCCAGTCTTCAGCTTGAAGACAGTAATAAGCAAGATCTGTCTTCAGTTCTATTTGTATACTAGGGCTCTGATGTTACAATTTGTTGCAATGTGACAAATGTGGCATTACAAATCCAGAAGTCCCTCTGCAACATGCAAATACATTATGTGACACACTAAGGTGGGTAAACAGTATTATGAACTGGCAGGGAGATGAACATCGTCATGGATGGCATTTCCTAGGCACCCACTGTGACCATTGTACCGTGCTATGGAAAATGCAATTGCATATTCACAACCTGTATTCTGCCCCCATCCCAGCAGGGAGGTCTCCGAGGGTGACAGAAGTTTTTAAAAGGCCCTGGGACAGAGAATAGGGGAAAACCATGGGAAAGACTAGTCTTCAGGGATTTAATGGAAGGCAGAGCAGCACAAAGCCAGGGCCAAGGGAGCAGAGCCAGGAAGAAATCGCATTTGACCAAACCTGTGATCTTCACATCCAATTTGCTGACACTTAAAATGTGTAGTTTGCTTGATCCCAAGGGTGTGTTTCTTTTGTTTGCTTTTGTTTCCTACTATGTTTCTACTGACCTTCAGATCTCATCTCAGGTTAAAGTTTTGTATAATCATAATCTTGGCTTATAGTCAATACAATTTGGCTTCAGCTGTAAATGGCTGAAAATTCTACAACAGAAAGAAAAGAAACAGATCCAAAGGACAAGAAGCAACTAGCAACTAAGCGCTATCTATACAGAACTCACAGGCTAAGAATTATTCTTGATATGCAATCTTCTTCCTGAGAAGGATTACACTGTTCAAAACCCATTATTTCATTAAGGGTTCAGTGTCTCTGCACTCTTGTTATTTGTGTGTTTATATTTGGTTTGGGGGTTCAGAAAAGAAACTAAGGAAAATTCTAAGGAAAAAAAAACAAAACAATGAGAGGTGTACAAGGTTGGAGGGTGCAGGAAGTGATCAAGATAAGTGATGGCAAAAAACAAAACTGAAGTTGGAAGAGACCTGGGAAGCAGAAAGGGAGAAGGTGAAGAAGGACCTTGTTTCTGCGGCTCTACCTGCCATATTTGCCTGGCTGGTCCCCAGGGCTTGAAGTATCAGTTGCAGCTCCCTGACAGCTGTTGCTGCCTCTTCTCCACAGGACATGTCCGGCTCCAAGACCACCTCCAGAAGGCCAACGCCTACCAAAGAGAGGCAGAATCAGCCTGATTGGAGCTCTCTAATTTCACCAGCAGAAAAAGAGGCTCAAGTCTCAGGAAAATCCTGCATTGCTGAAGGACTCTCAAAATGGTTCTAGCTTCTCAATCATTTCTCTCTTTTCTCCTACCTTTTTTTTTTTTTTAAATTTAAGAGGTGCAGTCTCGCTGTGTCGCCAGGCTGGTGGAAGCTACCCCTGAGTAAGCTGGGACTACAGACGCACACCACCGCACTCAGCTATTTTAAAAAATTTTTGTAGCAACAGGTCTCACTATGTTGCCCAGGCTGGTCTCAAACTCCTGAGCTCAAGTGATCCTCCTGCCTCAGGCTCCTAAGTAGCTGGGACTATGGGCGTGCACCACTGCACCAAGCCCCCACTTTTTGACTTTTAACTTTGATTCACTTCTTTTAATGTCTGCTTAAGATATCCAGCTGTTGGGTCCCTGACTAGGTAGATAAGTCGTCTGATTTTAAGGGTGAATTATTAGCAAGCCTAATAGCAATCACGGCTTGAACCACGCTCACTAATCAGCTGTGCCAATCCCAATGTTGATATTCTGGCCTCCCTCTGTCAGACTCCTGTGCCTGCTTTCTCAGTTGGCTTGGGAAAACACCAGAGGGGAAGAAAGGTGCCTAAGACCCAAGAACAGGGGTGGCTGGAAGAAGCAGCAATGAAAACACTTGGTGCCTACCCGCCCTGTTCAGATCAATGAGCGTCTGAGCCCGCAGGTCATCGTGGAGGCTCTTGCCACTGTCTTGCTCCAGCTGGATTTGCTTGACCCTCACTGTCCTGGTGACCATCTGACTCCGTCTCTTCCCGACACAGACGCCGTACGTCAAGCTCCCATTCACGGCAATAGGGAGCCTCTGCTGAGTGATCTGGTAGCCCGCCTGCACACAAATATGGGTGACACGGTAACTAGGCCACAATTAAAAGCGGGGGTCCAGTTTACTACTCCTTGTAATGGCACACAACTGTAGGCTTTACTTAAAAACAGAAAGCAATACAAAGAAGAAAAGAAAAAAGGAAAAGGAGAGGAAAATTTAGCTTACGCACTGCAGCTATGGCTCAGCTGGCTTTTCCTGTTCCTGCCCTCACCCCCTTGGCCTCCCCAAGTCCCACCCCAATAGCCACACAATATACACCACAAATCCATCCCGTGGTCCTCACCAAAGTGCTGTTTTGGGGAATAACAATAATCTCATTGTCAGTGGCGCCTAAGAAAATAATGTATTGTTCCCATTTTGCTCATTAGCCTTAACTCTGCATCTCATTACTGGGTCCTGACAGCCCCTGCCTAGGAGGAAACGCTGGCCAAGCATTCTCCATCTACTCTCCACATAGCCAACCGCAGGTGCTCGTGTGCTTAAGCTTGTTTTGTTTTTGCTCTTTAAGTGAACCAATCACGTCAGCTGCCCTCCCCGACTCAACTTCCCTGACTCCTTTAGCTAGAAAATGCTGCGACCCTCACACTTAGCTAACGGAAAGTACACAAGACTAAAATGTGGATGGATCTTGTGAGGACTCTGTCACCTCCTTCTACATAAAAAGGAAGAATTACTTTGAAATGCACACATGCACCCACATAAACCAAAGAGATGGCAAGCCAGTGAGGAGAACTGGAGAAGGACAGGGAACATCAGCTAAGGCATCCACAGACGTTCTCAGTGTGCTACACTCAGTTAATCCCACATCCACCCTATGACAGAGGCACGAGGCACAGAGGGGTTGGGGCCTTGCCCAAAGTCACACACAGAGTTAGTGAGTATGGATATCAGCATCTGAACTCAGATGCTCTGGCTCCTGAGTCTGTGCTCCTGGTCACCAGGTCCACCAGAGGTTTTACAACTTTAACTGCATTAGAAATACCAGTGGGCTTGTCCAAGCACAGACTGTCTGGCTCTACCTCAAGGGTTTCTGGTTCAGTAGGTCTAGGGTGAGGGGGCTGAGCATTTATATTTCTATCAAGTTCCCAAGAGACACTAATGCTTGTGCCCTGGGGACCACACTTTGAGAACCCTGTAGGAGGCTCACTGGTTTTCTATACTGAGATATCAAGTCTCAATTGGTAAAACTAAATTTTGGGCAGAGTCGCTGGATAAAATGTGGGACACACCCAGTAAAATTTGAATTTCAGATAAACAACGACTACTTTAGTATAAGTATGTTCCCATGCAATATTTGGCAATACTAACTCTGGATTATCTGAACTATCTGGGCCAGAAAGACCAGAAAGCCACAGATTAACAAGACATCTCATTTTGGTCCCCTATTGCTAAGTCTCCCACCTTAACTAAACTGTCACTCTTAAAAGATGAAGAAATGCAGTTTAATTCTTTCCACCCTACCAAGCAGTAGACATGCTGGGAAGCTGGCAGCCAGAGGGGAAAAGCAGTAGCCATGGGAGAACTCAGGTCCTACTTGGCATTTTTTATTTAATTCCACCCCTGCCCTCACCCACTAAAAACAGTTCACCCCAATCTTCAATCCAAGGACAGGAGGTGAAGCAACATGATCACAGTTATTTTTCTAAATCTAAAAGACAGCCATGTCATTAGAGGCTCGGAAGAAATGAGACATTATTCTGGGAGACCCATTCAGAATTTCCATTTTGTTCCAGTTCAACAGTATGAAAAATCGACTCTCATTCACATGGCATGGTTTAAAGAAAAAAACGTGATAATTTTCAGACAAAAGCAGGCCAATATTGAGTTTACCACTCAGCCAATTACAGTGGTTAGTCCAGGTGTCTGGTTCATGTTTCTGCTTACTATTGTCCACTTACTTGCTCCTTGTGAGATGACAGAAATGTCTCCAAAGGAGATGGCCCTATTATTGGGAACTTCAACTTAAAAGCAAGAAGCTCTAACGATACCTACAGAGCTACAGTATGCATTTACCGTTGCATCAGCCGCGGAGTCAGCTTTTGTACTAACAGGCAATTAGCACCAAATACCACGGCTGGGCTGAGCCTGCGAACACTGGTTTCTACTCCCCGTGCAATTATGAGCGAGCCACCAGAAGCATGAGGCTGAGCAAGGAGTTAGCAATCAGGACAATCGCATCCAATCTCATAAACATCGGGGGGCACCTGCCTTCTGCGGGCGGTTAGGACTTCCCACTGAGATGGACAGAGCAGGGCCTGAAAACATGAGAGCACAGACCCTCTCCCTGCTCCAACCCTCCCCCCCCGCGGCAGGGATGGCCCAGCCTCAGAGTTTCCAGAGGGGTGGACCACAAAGCACACTTACAGGGAGGTCTGCATAGAAGTAGTGCTTCCTGTCAAACAAGGACTTCTTGTTGATGTGGCAGTTCAGAGCCAGGCCTGTCATCACCGCGGCTTCCACACACCTCCTGTTGAGAACCTGTGGAAACATGACACACAGGCCCCTCAGAACCGTGGGCTTAACAAACGCTTCTCCCACACACTGGCATCCTCACTGAATATTCAGCCTGGTCCTTCAATGGGCATTATCTCTGGTTCTCTGGGTGGGCAGCTCTCGTTCACAAGCTGGGCTCTGTTTGTTAGGGAAATGATACAAAGAAGAAAATGCATGTGGCAATGGGTCTCACTGGGCACTCGATGAACTGCCACATCGGGGATCCTTTCTCCCAATGCCTGGTATCAAAGTTAACAGGAAGAGTTCCAGAAAAGCTTAAGGAGAGTCGTTGCTGCATGGAATGATCCTAATCTCACTCCCTCTGCAAACAGAAAAGTTCTGATGAGGGAATGCTTCACTTGGACAGAAAAGAAATGCACTTCAGAAAACAACTGAGGCTACGGGCCATTTCCTCAAGGGCTGAGGGTCGTGGCACAGCTGCCTCCTGCTTTCAATCCCCACTTGGCCACTCCCTAAAAGCAGAGCTATAACTGAGTGTCTGCCCCACACACCAACCTACCCTGTGCTCTTCTTGTCACTATAGAGGCGAGTTCCTTCTGGATCCCACCTTGCCCCACTTTCAGGGATGAATGACCAAGAAACGGCTAGCAAATTTCCCAGCCACAAAGGATGTGAAGAGCTTTTAAGAACTCAAGGGGTTTGGAACTAGACAACTAGAGATAACGTGGTACAGGAGAAAGCTTAAGTTCTCGAGTCAGGTCCAGATCCCTTTCTGCTGTGTGTGACGGGGTCTCAGCTTCCTCATGTCTGAAATAGGGATTTAATATTTATCCTGTAGAGTGGACAAAGTAATTGCTAGAACACCTCTATAGTAGAGACTCAATAAATAGTTCATTTCTCTACTCTATTTTGGGGACATTTTGGAGGATATCATGTTTACTGGTGAAATATATATGTATATACATTTTGTGAGTTGGAGTCTTACTCTGTCGTCCAGGCTAGAGTGCAGTGGCATGCACGGCCACCGCAGCCTTGACCTGCTGGGCTCAGGTGATCCTTCTGCCTCAGCCTTCCAAGTAGCTGGAACTACAGGCAGCTAATTACCCGGCTAATTTTTCTTGGTTTATTATAGTGATGAGGTCTCACCAAGTTGCCCAGGCTGGTCTTGAACCCATGGGCTCAGGCAGTCTTTGCATCTCCACCTCCCAAAGTGCTGGGATTATAGGTATGAGCCACTGCACCTGGCCTAAATATATTTCTATACTATACTGAATACTTATAATATTTTAGTATATTTAGAATATTTTAGTATATTTAGTACACTATTATTTATACAGGTAAGGCTTTCTAGTTAAGCATTTTCATATCCATCATTTTATTTCAGCCTGAAAGCAACTCTGTAAAGAAGGAATTTAGATTATTCCAATAATTCTAAGACCCAGAGACTTGCCCAAACTCACAGGGTCGGCAAGTCGTGAAGTTACCTGTAAAGCCCACATGTGACCTTGCCAGAGGGCAGCAAATGAAATTTCTATGGTTGAAGGACTGGCTCTCTGGGCCAGGATGATGACTAAACACAGATTTTAAAAACAAATGTGTATGACAAAATGTCAGGAGCATCTCGATTTACTGCAATACACAACTCCCAAAAGGAAACCCAAACAAATCTCCCTCCTAGTGACAACATCACACTCCTCCTTTTTTCGGAACTCAGGCTACAAGATGGAGCCATCTCACAATTTCTATTCAGAGTTCTGCATTCAGGGCCCAATGGTGGTCAGCTCTGCAGTAATAAAGCTTTTCAGGAAATGCATGTGGAGAACAGAATGCTCTCATTACTGATGTTTCACTTGCTAATGGTTGGCATTTGACTGAATGGTTGCTACTGCAGCACAAGTACAGTTGGTGGAGAATCCTGCCCCATCCCAGCCTGAGGATTTGGGTCAAGGCACACAGAACGTGAGGCTGGGGTCTCAGCCCTGAGCCCTTCCTGGGGCTGGTGGCAGCCTGGGCTCGCCTGTGAACTGCCTGGCTCCTCGTCCGCACTGGGCCTGCCCCATTACTCCCTCTGCTTCTCTAACCACTGCTTTTGCACTCAATTTGGTCCAATCTACCCCTTTGAGGACACCCTGCTTCCTCCCTCCAGGCGTGGTGAGAACTTGAGTTATTTTGTTTATTTTCGAGCATGTATGATAACTTCCCTGTGAGGGTACAGATGGACCACGTGAGGGTGGAAAGGCGCAGGGAGGCGTGTAGCACTGCCGGGGCTGGCAACCCGGAGGTGTGTGCTAGGAACCCAGAGATCTGAGTAAATTGCAAAGAATTGCGACACACAAAAAGATTAAGAAAGAAAAGTTTATTTAAAAGTAAATTAAAGAGAGAAAGAGAAGGAAGAAAGAAGATTCACCTCCCCAAGGTGGGGGAGAGGGCCAAAGCCAGGAAGCATGGCGACAGCCATGGCTCAAAGAGCACATGGCTGCACTAGACTCTAACAAGGCAATGGCCATGGGTGTTCCCTTTCATGGAGGGTCTCACGGACCAAACTGCCCCATCGCCATCTTGCTGGAAGTTGACCTTTGACACTTTAATTGGATTTTTTCTTTTTTCTGTTGAGTTTTATTGACTAGATATTAGTCTTTTGTAAGGTGAATAGTTTGGAAATATTCTCTCCCATTCAACAAGTTGTCTCTTCACTCTGGTGACCATTTCCTTTGTCATGCAGGAGCTTTTTACTTAATATAGTCCCATTTCCCTACTTTTTATTTTTGTCACCTGTGCTTTTTAAATTTAAGCAACAAAATTTATACCTATACCAATGTCCTGAAGCATTCTCCTATTTTTTCTTCTAGTACTTATATAGTTTGGGGTCTTATGTTTGAGTTGTTAATCCATCTAGAGTTGATTTTTGTATGTGAGAGATAGGGGTCCAATTTCACCAATCTGCATATGGATAGCCAATTTTCCTGGCACCATTTAATGAAGAGAGTGTCTTTTCTCCAGTGAATGTTCTTGATGGCTTTGTTAAAAGTCAGTTGGTTGAAAATGCATAGATTTATTTCTGGGTTCTCTAGTCTGTTCTGTTGGACTTTGTGTCTGTTGTTAGATCAATACCATGCTGTTTTGATGACTAAAGCCTTGGAATATATTTTGATGGCAGGTGATGTTATGTCTTCAGCTTTGTTCTTCTTGCTTAAAATTGCTTTAGCTGTTTGGGCTCTTTGTTAGTTCCATACAAGTTTTAGAATTGTTTTTCTATTTTTGTGGAAAAGAATATTGGTATTTTGATAGGCATTGCTTTGAATCTGTGAATTGCTTTGGGCAGTATTGTCATTTTTATGATATTAATTCTTCTAATCCCTCAACATGGGATGTTTTTCCAATTTGTTTGTGTGTTTTCACAACACTCAAATCAGTGTTTTCTTTGTAAAGGTCTTTTCTTGTAGAAGTTGTTCACCTCTTTGGTTAAAGTTACTCCCAGGTAATTTTTATTTTGTAGTTATTGTAAATGGGATTGCCTTTTTGACTCCTTTCTCAGCTAGTTCATTATTGCATTATAGAAATAATACTGACTTTTGTATGTTGATATTGTATCTTGAAACTTTATTGACTTTATTTATCAGGTCATATAGTTTTTTAGTGGAGTCTTTGGGTTTTTCTGGATACAAAGTCATCTCATCTGAAAAGAGGGACAAATTGACTTCCTCTTTTCCAATTTAGATGTCTTTTATTTCTTTTTCTTACCTAATTACTCTGACTAGGACACTCAGCACTATGTTAAATGGGAGTGGTGAAAGTAGGCATATTTGTCTTGTTCCAGGTCTTAGAGGAAAGGCTTTCAGTTAAGGACCATTCAGTATGATGTTGGTTGTGTGTTAATTATGTATGACCTTTATTATATTGAGACATGTTCCTTATATGTCTAGTTGGTTGAGAGTTTTTATCATAAAGTCATACTGAATTTTTGTCAAATACTTTTTCTATGTCTATTGAGATGATCATATAGTTTTTGCTTTCATTCTGTTGATGTGATGTATCACATTTATTAATTTTGTATATTGAATCATCCTTACATTTCAGGGATGAATCTTACTTGATTATGTTGTATGACCTTTTTGATACACTGTTGGATTCAGTTTGTTGGGGATTTTTGCATGTTCATAAGGGATATTGGCCTGTAGTATTCTTTCTTGGTTGTGTCCTTGTCCGGTTATGGTATCGTAGTAATTCTGAGATTGTAGAATGAGTAAGGGAGAATTCCCTCCTTTTCAATTTTTTAGAATGATGTGAGGAGAATTGATGTTTGTTCTTCTTTGTAAATTTGATAGAATTTGGCAGTGAGGTCTTTTGGTCCTGGACTTTTCTTTGATGGGGGATGTTTTATTACTGATTCAATCTCATTACTCATTGGTCTGTTCAGGTTTTTTCTTTCTTTCTGATTCAATGTTGGTAGGTTATGTGTGTTCGTGAATTTATCAGTTTTCTCCAGGTTTTCTAGTTTGTTAGTGTATAAATGTTCATAATATTTTTAATGATCTTGTATATTTCTGTGGTATAAGTTGCAATGTCTCCTTTTTCATTTCTGATTTTATTTGCTCTCTTCTCTTTCTCTCTCTGTTAGTCTAGCTAACAGCTTATCAGTTTCTTCATCTTTTCAAAAAAACAGCTTTTTGCTTCATTGATTTAATTTAATTTGTTTTTATTTTCTAATTTATTCATTTATATTCTAATCTATATTATTTCTATCCTTCTACTAGTTTTGGGCTTGGTTTGTACTTGCTTTTCTAGTTCTTTAAGGTGCATTATTAGAATGGTTATTTATTTCCTTTCTACTTTTTTGATACATGAATTTGTTGTTATATACTTCCCTTTTAGCATAACTTTTGATATATCCCAGTGGTTTGGTATGTTGTACTTCTGTTTTCATTTGCTTCAAGAATTACTTTGATTTTTTCTTTAATTTTTTCCTTGACTCAATGGTCATCAAGAGTGTGTTGCTCAGTTTGCAGTTTCCCAAGTTCCTCTTGTTACTGATATCTAGTTTACTCCATTGTGGTCTGAAAAAAGTATTTGATATAATTTTGATTTTAAAATGTGTTGAGACTTGTTTTGTGTACAAAAACATGGTGTATCCTAGAGACTGTTCCACGTGCTGATGAGAAAAATGTGTAATTTGTAACTGTTGGATGAAATATGCAGTAAATGCCTGTTATGTTCATTTGGCTTACAAATGAATGTTGTTTAAATCCAAATTTTCTTTGCCAATTTTCTGTCTTAATAATCTGTCTAATGTGATGTTGAAATCCCCACGTATTATTGTGTTGTAATCTTTCTCTTTAGAACTAATAATATTTGCTTTATCTATCTGGGTTCTTCATTGTTGAGTACATATATGTTTAGAATTGTTACTATGCTTTGATGAATCGATTCCTTTATTATATAATGACTTTATTTTTTCCTCTCTTTTGACTGAAAGTCTGTTTTATATGATATAAGTATAGCTACTTCTCTCCTTTTTTGTTTCTGTTGGCATGCAATATTTTTTCCCAACCCTTTACTTCCAGTCTATATGTGTCTTTACAGGTAAAATGAGTTTCTTGTAGGTAGCACATAGGTCATTAAAAAAAATCAATTCAGCCCATTTGGGGAAGTTTAATTCGTTATTATTATGTGAAGGCTTATTCCTGTCATTGTATTAATTGATTTCTGGTTGTTTTATATATCCTTCGTTTCTTTTTTTCTCATTGCTTATCAACATAGTTTGGTGGTTTTCTGTGGTGGTGCCATTTTAATTCTTTCTCTTCCTCACTTAAATGTTTGCTTTACCAGTGAGTTCTATGCTTTTGTGTGTTTTCATGATGGTAGATGTTTTCCTTTCACTTCCATATGGAGGAGTTCCTGAAGCATTTATTGTAGGATGGATACAGTAGTAATGAATTCCCTCAGTTTTTGCTTGCCTGGGAAAGACTTTATTTCTCCTTCATTTATGAAGGATACACTTGCTGGGTATAGCATAGTAGCCTGGCAGTTTTTTATTTTAACTTCAGCACTGCAAATATATAATCGAATTCTCTCCTGATCAGTAAGGTTTCTGCTGATAAATCCACTGTTACTCTGATGAGGATTTCTTTGTAAGTCACTAGATGATTTATTTTGCTATTTTTAGAATTTTCTCTTTGTCTTTAACTTGGGATAATTTGACTCTGATGTGCCACCTTTTTAATTTGTATCTGTTTGTGAATATATGTGCCTTCTGTATCTAGATGTTTAAATCTCTTGCTAGGTTTGGGAAGTTTTCAGTTGTTATTTAATTAAACATGTTTTCTATTCTTTTTGTTTATTCTTTGCTGCCTGGGATACTGAATAGTCACATATTTGGTCCCTTTACGGTGTTTCACATGTATTGTAGCATTCTTTTTTTATTTATTTATTTTTTCTGACAGTGTTATTTCAAAAGAATTGTCCTCCAGATCTGAAATTCTTCCTTCTGCCTGACCTAATTTTTTATTAAAGCTTTCAAATATATTTTGTATTTCATTTAATGAATCCTTAAGTTCCTGAGTTTCTGTTTGGTTCTTTTTTTATGATACGTATTTTTATTTAGTAAATTTATCACTCACGTCCTGAATTGTTTTTCTGATTTTTTTTCTTATTTATCTAAATTTTCTCATATCTCCTTGAGTTTTAATGACAGCATTTTACACTCTTTATCCAGGATTTCATAAATTTTTGATTGGAGTTTGTTGCTGGTGAACTATTGTGTGCCTTTGAATGGGTCATATTTCCTGGATTTTTAAAGGCTTCTTTTGCTCTTAAGTTGATATCTGCACCTCTGGTGCAACAATCTATTTTTCCAATTTTTAAATTTCACGAGGAGGACTTTGTCCTGAAGATATATCTGTGGTGTTGGTTGGGTAAGGCACTTTGGTTTTGATTTTGGATAAATACAGTAGTGTAGTCTTTGCACGATTTATTTTGCCAAAAACAGGATCAACAGTGCCTGTGATTTCTTCAGATGTTTAGTTGTTGGTGAAGGCTACTGTGAAGTTTTGCTGGAGATGGGAATATTGGGTGGTCAAGTCCTTGGACCCTGGTGGTTGCAGTGGAAGGCCAAACATGCTTATCCTTTGGCCCCAGGGTGGCACATATTGACACTAGTGTTAGCAGGTCCAAGTGGGCTCATTATTGAATCTCTGACCAGTTTGCTCAGGTGCTGGCAGTGGCAGCCTTGGGTCATGGTTGGGTTAGTCTTTGGGCCTCTTGGCAGTGAGCATGGCATGGTCTACGGCTGTAGCAGTGGCAGCACAATCCTCTGACTTCCAGGCAGTCCTTCCTGGTGTTGGCAGTGGCTGCAACAAATAAGGCATCGGTGTCATCATTCTTTAGTTTATTTAGTAAATTGGGATAATTTTACTTATCAAAATTCATCCAAAGTAAATATCTTTGTCTTATCTACCTTGAAATTAGGGATAAAATAATCTTAACTATCTTTTATGTAGTGATTCATTCCACTAATATTAATTTATTTATCTGCTCCATCATTATTTCCATGTCCACTTACATTTCTTAATCCCACATAAATTTATTGACAAAGAACCAATTAGGATGAAATAAGGATAGATTGGGGAATGTGTAGCTTGACATCTAGAAGGTAAATTTAATTTATTTGACTTTCTATGATGTGAAAGGTATTTGGGTTACTCACCAGTATTTCCGGTTTTATTCTTTCCAGGCACATGGAGTCGGGGATGTGTAGATGGGAAAGGGATTGTATTTCCACTTCTTGAGGATTTGTGTGACCTTGTGACTTGCTTTGGCTAATAAAATGTTAGTAGAATGACAAGTGATGCTTTGGTGCAGAGGTATTACTCATTGTCCACAAGAATGCCTGGACACTCCTTCTTTACTGCAGTCATCTGGGGAGCACTCTTATAGGTGCAGTGCCATGGAGTCAAAGCAGTCAGCAAAGTTGAGCTCATGCCTCAAGAACAGGTAGCTTTCAAGGGCACAGAAGACACTGGGTAGTTGAGAAACAACACATCAGTTGTGTTAATTCCCTGATACCATAGATTTTTTTGTTGGTGGTGTTAGTATATACAGTCAATCCTGACTCATATACATGCTTACCACCTTTGTTTTTAATTACGTGCTTTAACTGGCAGTCACTCTGTTTTTCCTCCCATACATATCTTTAACTGCTTTCTGATAAATAGTTGCTTTTTTTTCAAAGGCGTGTGAAGCTTTGGTGTCTTTTCACTTGTACCATCTCAGTTTAAATGTACTAGATATAATGTCTGGGTACAATACTTTCTAATCTATTTGTGCTGGCTCCAAGAAGATAATTTTTTGAAGCATTGGGAGGACATTTTTCCAATTGTTTGATTTTATGAGTGAACACAGTACACTACAGAATCAGTGAATGGGATGCCAAATGGATAGCAGAAAAGGACTTTGGAACTGCTGGAAAAATTGAAAAGCTTTAGGGAATATCATGCTTGCCTAATTTTGATTTAAAAAATGACTAAAGATTTGATTTTTTTCTCATCTCTAGAAATTCATGTTCTTGAATAAATACAGTGAGTGAAGAAGTTCTTGCTTTGATGTAGAGACTTGCTTGAAATTCTCTTTCTCTTGGGTTTTTTTCTATGCCATTATGGCTTTTGTACCAAAGCAGACCTGGAAGGAAAAACACAAGGTACTTTATGAAGGAGGAGGGGACAAAATAGTTCATTTGAATTAAACTCTTACCAGGTTTTAGGAAATCTTCATCTGGCATGCCCCAGTCAAAGAAGATAATTTCTGATGAAAAATAAGGGCCATTTAAGAGTTTTGGGGGGAAAAGCAATTCATTTATAATATTCATTCCTCTAGAACACATCCATTTATAGTCTAATTGAGGCTGGAATTGATCCAGCAAAGAATGTATGTTGCAGTGCCAGGTCTCAAATGTAGAGTGCTGGGTACTTCTTTCATCTGCGGGTGGTGTCATTATATATTGCAATCACCATGATGGCACCTGCTCATTAAGCATTCATCGAGTGCTCATGTGGCTATAATGCACTTCCATTTGTATTCTGAAGCAATTTAGCATTGAGAGCTTAAAAGTCATTTGATCAATCCTGTGTGGAGCTGTTGTTTTCATTACAGGCAAATTAATGTGAAGATCATGGTAACATATTAAACACATTTAATTTTTCATTGATGAAACAGTAACACTGGAGTGTACACATTTAAAGTTGAGACATTGTCTCACATTTTGAAGACATACATATATATATATTTTTCTTAGATTGAATGGTAAAGATAGAGAAAGATGAACACTGGAATATGTAAAACTTAACTCATTCTCTTTTTTTTTGACATGAGGTTTCTTTCATAGTTTAGGAAAGCAAAAGGTACATTATATATGCGACTTGCACATGAAGTCATAGTTCCTTATATATTACACTTAAAGGTACAATCTTAATAAATTAAAATAATGCTGAATTTACTGATGAGTTATTTGGTTTCTTTTATTTTAATGAATTTAAAATGATCCTAAAAGGTTCTGTAAGCTGCTGAACTTGGGAATCTAATATCTCTTCACACTTTTGCCAAGCTGTGTGAAGCCAACAAAACCTGAGAATAGAAGAAATCTTCAAAGTAATAGTAGAACACAGGAGAAAATGATGGAAACTGGACTTTCATAAATGCTACCATGTTATGCAATAATGAAAGCACCCATTTTTAGAAAAGAGGTTAAAGGAAAGAGGAAAATTCCTCTTCTCTCAAATTTACCGCATGCAAATGTTGCCATATGGGATTTTTCTAAACAATATCACTTTTGAATGGTTGTTGCTAATAGATTTGTCATCTTAGCTTTTTAATAAGTACCCAAATGTAAAGTTTTCCTCAGAGTAAGAAAGCCCCTCAACTCTTCCTTTCTTGTTTTTATGTATTTACAAATATAAACTTACGTATTCATATTTTGTAGAAGAATCCAGAGAAGGTGAGAACATGAATCAAAGACAGTTTTATACTTAAAAGGACCAGTCAACATATTTTTTTAGGGGACAAGACCAGCTATATCTCACACTGCAATATTGGCACAAATACCTGAATATCTTAGTGTGAAAGTGTGACCCTTTAGAAGAGATCATAGTGATGATCTAGTGAAATCTCCTTATTTTACAAGAGAAGAAACCAAAACCTAGATATCACATTCAAAACTATTTTTTACAATGCAAGATCTTAGAAAAGAGAGTTTAGAATGACACTAATAGACACCATTTAACAACTTGAATATTTATTTGATATTATAACTTCAAATACTCTAGGAGGACCTTTCTAAGTTCTTATAATTGCATTTAAGGTTTTCTTATGCTGCCATGATTACCCTAAAAGGTAGCCAGATTTTGGAGTTAACTGAAAGTTAAGGTTTAAAATAAGCATGCAGCTTTATTCACTCATTTATTTATTGAAAATTATCTTAAGTACAATGGAGCTCTGAGCAGTGTTCCAGGGGCTTGAGATAAATAAGTGCTTATATAAACAAAAATCTCTGCCTTCATAGCAGTGTGACAGATAATAATCAACATCATAAATAAAATGGGAGATAAATGTGATTGTGATATGGGAAAATAGAGCAGGATGAGGGGAACTGGGAGTATAAGGTGGACTTAGTGTGAAAGACAGTTGCATCTTTAAACGTGGTAATCAAGGTGGGACCTGAAAAAGTGACATTTGAGCAAAGGTCTGAAGACAGAGAGGCAGTTAGCTAAATGGAAACTGGGTGGAAGAGCATTCCTGGTGGAGGGAAAAGCCAGCACAAATTCCAAGGTGAGATTGTGCTTGGTGTCCTAGAGTAGGGGTCCCCAACCCCTAGGTCACTGGCCCCGTACCAATCTATGGCCTGTTAGAAACCACACGTACAGCAGGAGATGGAGGAGCAGAACTCCAACTGCTGTCAGATCAGTAGCGGCATTAGATTCTCCTAGGGGCGTGAATCTTGTGGGAACTGCGCATGCGAGGGATCTAGGTTGCGAGCTCCTTATGAGAATCTAATACCTGATGACTCCTCCCCCCCATCCCGCTCCCGTTTGTGGAAAAATTGTCTTCCACGAAACCGATGCCTGATGCCAAACGATTGGGAACCGCTGTATTCGAGGGATAGCAAGGAAACTAGTGTAGAGAGTGGGGAGGAGTCAGAAAGGGAGACTGCAGCAGGAGGAAAGGCCAGCAAATGCTCAGGGGCTCAGACCTTGTGGGACCTTGTTAAAAATTTGGCTCAGGCTGGGCTCGATGGCTCAGCCTCTAATCCCAGCACTTTGGGAGGCCGAGGCAAGTGGATTGCCTGAGCCTGCGGGTTCAAGACCAGCCCTGGCAACTTGGCAAGACCTCGTCTCTACAATAAATCAAAGAATTAGCCAGGTGTGGTAGTGCGCGGCCTATAGTTCCAGCTACTTGGAAGTCTGTGGAGGAAGGATCGCTGGAGCCTGACAAGTCGACGCTGGGGTGGCGGTGAGTGTGCCACTGCACTCCAGCCTGGGCAACGGAGTGAGACTCCAACTCAAAAAAAAAAAAAAAAATTTGTTTTTGGTTCACTGTGAGTGAAAAGCAGAGCCCTTAGAGATATTTGAACAGAAGAGTAACGTAATTTAATGCGATGTTTTAAAAGGTCATTTTGAGTGTGTTGATAACTCTATCTTTATGTAGAGTTCTATCTCATACATTCGCTTTCTCAAAACCTCTTTTCTTGGATCTCTTTTGTTATCTTGTTCCTCTGTAACTGGTGCTTTCTCTTGATGTGAGAGGCTTGGAGAAGGTTATGAAGGGCTAATGACTCCTCAAAATCAAGGCTTCTCTTCTTTCTGGGTCTTTCTTGGTGATCTGCTGTGCCATGGGCTCCACACCCGGTGTCCCCTTGCTTTGCTATGCTGGGCGGCTCTTTCTAGCTTCTATTTCCACACGGCACCTCATTTTTAGCCATTCAAGATATTACCAGCTCTTTCTAATAATAGCTACCATATTTCTTAGAGTCTCATACATGTTCTTATGGCCTTGAAAAATCTTCCTTTCTCATTTTTTGCAGCTGTTCAGCAGCACCATTAGGTATGTAAGTTTTCTGTTGATTGTGCTTCTGGGAGAATGTGTTCATTTTAATAGAAAAATGACCAATTTCCATGGATAGCTCCCCTAAATTACATACAAGTTGCATTCCAGAATGTGGGTTTTTCCTAAAGATTTTTTTTTCATAAGTCCTTAGGAGGAAGCTATACCCCATATGACATGGCAAAACTTCTTGAAAATTCCTCCTCCTTCAAAATTATAACACTTGCTTAATTCTTATCTCTAGCTTCCCTCTTTTGTGTCTTTCTTTTTCTCTCTCTGGTTTCCATTCTCTCTCCCTATTTCTCTTCTCAGAATCACATTTTTTCCTCCTTTGGGTGGCTATAAGTAGGGCCCATGCAGCAGTGAAGTCTAACCCTCTTTCACATTTCCGGTTTATCCTTACCCCCACTTCTGTGCCGCATCTTTCTTCTCTCGTTTCTCCTTAGAAGGTGGGAAAGGGTGGAATTATACATATTTAGAATTTAATATATGTGTCCTAATTTCATAAGTTTTGTTTTTCTAATCATAAAAGCAGCATATTTTCAATGTAACAAATTAGAAAATATAAACACACAAAGGGCTTCCCCCTGAAAGACAGCATTCATAATTCCCTCACTCAGAAATAACTTTATGTATCACTTTGTTTGAATAGTTCCAGGACCTTGTGTGTATGTATTTTTTAAAATAAGAAATGAGTTCTATTTTTGTATAGGTTTGTAATATTCTTATTTAACTTAATATGTCATAACTGTATCCATATCAACAAACATTTCTTTTAAACCAATGCCTTAATGATTAAATAGTATTCATCATATAAATGCACTATTATTTATTTAATTACTACCATACACTGGGACATTTAGATGGTAATGTAGATAATGTTTGTCCATATATTAAATTTTTCTTTAAACTACATGTCTAGAAGTAGTATTTTAGGTAGGTCAAAAGGTGTACATATTTTTATATTTTGATGCATTTTGCCACATAATACTAAGAATGATAATACCAATTTTCTCATTCTCATCAGTACTCTGTCAAGCTACTCTCCCCTACCATAAGCCCTCATGAGCATGGGATATTACTTTTTAAAATCATTGAAAATATTAATATGCAAAACATATATTATCATTATGTTACTTTTTATTCCTTTGGTAATGGTAAATATGTGTCAATGCTATGCAGATTTCAAACTGGACATTCTTGTTTCTCCTTAAAAAAGTTTTTGATCCCTCTATTCTGGGTTAGCTCCCTTCCAGATCATCCCATGGAATTCTCTAAGACATTGTAATTGCTAATTTCCTTCTCTTTCTGATTCAGCAGACTGTAAGATCCATGAGGGCAGGGATCCTACTGCCTTGCTCACCACCAGCCAATGACTGGCACAGTATAGCTTCTCAACAAGTAGTTGTTAATCAAATCCTGAAAAACATGATTTTTAAATACTGGAATAATTTAGTAATAATTATATAATTAGTGGTTAATATCTTTTTCCCCTTGTTAATGAAAATATATTTTATTTAACCATTTGAACAACAGAGCAGTGACCTTTTTTTTTTCTAATTTCCAGAGATTAGGAAAAAAATATTCACAAGTTAGGATCCTGGAAAATGAATGAATGAGTGGAATCTCTTCCCATTGTTTGTTGTATTTTTAGTCCTTTGGAAACTTGTCAATTGATAATAAAATACCTTCAACCTCTAGTCTGAAATGATTTAAAAACTCAGCAATACAAAACAAAAGCACAAAGAGAAAACCCATAATGGGGGTTTGTTTGAAAACTCAAAATGAATGATATTCTACTTTATAAATCAATTAAGCTTCAGAGCTATTTCCATGACTGGGTTGCTAACTAGTTTTGGCTTTCCAGGTTATCTAGACACTATTTGTAACTTAGAAGTAATTTTCTAAATGAATAATGGGTTAAGGGACGTCTGTGTTATAAACTACAGACCTTACCATGTTTGTATTACACATACTGGAAATTTCCACCTTAATTTCTATCAAGCCTAAAATGGTTGACTACTTTATTTTATTAATATACACTTCAAGGGGCTGGGCACAGTGGTTCACGCCTATAATCTCAGCACTTTAGGAGGCCGAGGTGAGAGGATTGCCTGAGCCAATGGGTTTGAGACCAGCCTGGGCAACTTGGCGAGACCTCATCGCTACAATAAAAAAAAAAAAAAAAAACCAATTAGCTGGGCATGGTGGCGTGTGCCTGTAGCTCCAGCTACTTGGAAGAATGAGGTGGAAGGATGGAAGGATTACCTGAGCCAGCAGGTCAAGGCTGCAATGGCTGTGAATGTGCTACTGCACTCCAACCTGGGTGACAGAGTGAGACTCCAACTAAAAAAAAAAAAAGACACACACACACACACACACACACTTCAAATTAATTTTTATGGACTAGAATGCTATTTAGCTTAGCTACTTTAGTAATATTTATGAATATTCAAATGAATAAAGAGATAAAGATGTTAGTCATTTTAATATAACTATTGAGAAAACTAAGAAGCGATTTTGGGAAAAGCCAATTGGAAATGGGTTTTGATTATATGGACAACTAAGTTCAACTAAAAAAATGCATTAGAAAGGGGATGGATTCAGAAATTTAAGAAAAGACTCAGAATTATCTCTTAATTATTCGTAAGGCAGCTTCAAAGTGATGGCCTAAAGGTAATATAAAAAATCTTTTCTTTTTCTTTTCTTTATTTTGGTAAGAATACAGCACTTTTAATAGGGTGACAGTCCCTAAGTGATGCAAGAACAGACACTGTCCATGACACCCTGATCCGGTGCCGCAATGTCCTTCTTCTGGCTGGAATGCCACACAGAATCTCCTCAGGTAGCATCTGGAACAGCAAGTTCCAGTCCTGAAATATACAAAGTAGTGCCTCCCAGTGGGCACTGATCACTGGGCTGCACAGTCCTTTCAAGTCCTAGGGCGGCCCCTCTGGTCACTGCTTGGCCTTCTTCACAATGGTGCCAATGGCAGAGACAACAGTGGTCTTAGAGCCACTGGTGCTGGTGGTGACTGTGACAACAGCTGGCAGAGTGGCTGTGGTGGTGAGGATGGTGGGCTGGGCTATTGTCATCACTGGGGTAGCAGAATACCACTTGCTTTTTCTCTTATGGGCATCTGCAATGGCTGTGCTGGTGGTGGTGGTGGTGGTGGTGGTGGCCATGGTGTTGGTTGTGGTGCTCTTCTTGGTGCCCCTCACAAACTCAATTTTGGTTCGCTCCTTTTTGTCCTTTTCCATTTTGTCCATTTCAATCTTCCGGGCCTTGGCTAATGCCTCATAGTAGGAGTCCTCAGTCCAGGCAAGCGGGTCAAACATACCCTTTGGGTAGTTGGTGCCGAGCTCATCAATGGCACAGAACTGGATCAGCTTCTTGTAGATGCTGGGGTTCCAAAATTCTTTCTTCCTTTGGATAATTAGTCCATATCCATTCCTTCCTTTATCTTTCGCTCATAAAGCTTCTGGATCTTGTCTTGTAAGTGATCTGAGCATTTGCCAGGGGGTTCTGGTGGAATCCTGATTTCATCAGGTGACACGTTCCAGACTGTTTCAGAAAAGGAGGCCACTAATTCTGGGGGATCTCGCTTTTCTACTTCTGTGTTATCCTTTGTGTCATCAGCCTCAGGTTTTTCAGTATCTGGATCATCATCTTCCGACTGTTTGCTGTTCTCATCCTCTTCTTCATAACCATCTTCATCATCCCCTAGGTGTGAAAAGTCATCCTCTCCATAAGCATCAGATACTAATTCACCTTTCTCCTCAACTGCACTGTCCACCGCTTTGACTCCAGCCTCTCTGTCAGATTCAGGCTCTGAATCTTCCGCATAAACTGCAAGAGACAACAGAACATTCTTCTTCCCTGCCGTCTTATTCCCACAGTCCCCAAAATATTTTCTTAAAATTATATTTTTAAAAACAATGAATACATGTGGGGGTTGGGAGTAGAATTCCAAGTTCAGAAAAATAAAAGTTTGAAATAATTTTTTAAAAGAATGCTTTTATTTATGTATAGTTTCTACTACTAATTTTCAGACTTGGCATTGGCAAGGGCTCATACCTAGAGTAGGCATAAGTAGCACAATTGTGTGGTGAATGAATTGTTAAAAAGAGATGACTGTTCTTCTGGAGATTCATTTCTTTTTCTTTTTTCTTTCTTTTTTTTTTTTTGAGTAGGAATTTCACTCCGTTACCCAAGCTGGAGTGCAGTGGCACGCTCACCACCACGCCAGTGTTGGCCTGCTGGGTTCCGGCAATCCTTCCATCTCAGTCTTCCAAGTAGTCAGAACTACAGGCACACACTACCATGCCTGGCTAACTTTTTATTTATTGTAGAGACAAGGTCTTGCCAAGTTGCCTGGGCTGGTCTCCAAACTGCAGGCTCAGGCAATCCACTCGCCTCAGCCTCCCAAAGTGCTGGGATTACAGGCTGAGCCACCGAGTTAGGCCTATTTTTCCATTAACAAAGAGTAAAAAGCCTTTTCTGACATCTTTGCTTTGGGGACTGGATTAAAAATATGCCACTTATGCTTGGTACATTTAATTAAATATTTGGTTTGAGCTTATAAAGAGCTGTTTAGTCAGTTCAGATTGTGATAGATCATTAAAAATTCCATTAACATTTGTTGTTGACTTTTCGATTTTAAAAAAGTATACCTAGCAGAGTTAAAGCCTCTGTGGTAGCAAATTTTTGATATTTTTTGGTGAATGTTTTAATCTCATCATCTCTTAGTAGTTTCTTGATTTTGTAGTTTATGACTCAGATAATGCTATTTAATCAGGGAGTCAGACTAATAAACCCACACTCATGCTCACTAAAGTTTCAGCATAAACAGATTTGAATGAATGTGTTATCTTGTCAGCATAC
This sequence comes from Tarsius wallacei, assembly GCA_963574415.1. NCBI lineage: Eukaryota > Metazoa > Chordata > Mammalia > Primates > Tarsiidae > Tarsius > Tarsius wallacei. The sequence goes on along the minus strand of CAUYQG010116206.1, from coordinate 14,249 downwards.
TGCTTTTTTTGTGCAATTGTCCATATAGTTATTACCCATTTTATGTTGTAAGCTGTGGGAAGATGAGACGCATTCCTGTGTAACTCGATCTAAATAGTTTTTATTAACACACAAAGCCAAGTCATATTAGATGATAATGCTCATAATATTAATAATAATTTTAACAATAAGTTGTAAAAAATTATTATACACACACTCTATGCCTGGCATTGTGCTAGGCATTATACGTGCATGGTCTTTGTGAGATGGGTATTATCTCCATTTTATACATCAGCTAATTGAGATTCTGGAAAGTTAGATGATTTGCTGAAGATTCAAAGGTATTAAGTGTTAGAAAGAAAAAGCAGCTTGCTTTTCTCCAAAGATCATAGCATTCTATTACATATGTTATTACCAATAGTTGAACATCCTTTGCACCACTAGATACGTTGTTTTTAAATATATTCCTGTCACAACAGAGCAGTGATTCTCAGACTTTAATATGAAGATCCAGTTAAAATGCAGATTCCAATTCCCACTGGTCTGGGGTGGAGGCTTGGGATTCCATATTTTTAACAAGTTCCCAGGTGATGTCAGTGCTACTGGTCTGTGGACCACCACTTTGGATAAGGTTCTTGAGCCATGACACCCTGACGAAATATAGAAGGAATGTTGAAAAGCATACTCGGCTGGGCTTGGTAGCTCAGCCTGTAATCCCAGCACTTTGGCAGCCCAAGGCGAGTGGATTGCCTGAGTCCATGGATTCGTGACCAGCCCAGGCAACTTGGCGAGACCTAGTCTCTACAATGAATCAAAAAAATTAGCCAGGCGTGGTAGCTCACACCTGTAGTTCTGACTACTTGGAAGACTGAGGCGGAAGGCTCACCGGAGCCCAGCAGGTCAATGCTGGGGTGGCCGTGAGTGTGCCACTGCACTCTAGCCTGGGTGATGGAGTGAGACTTCAACTTAAAGAGAAAAAAAAGAAAAGAAAAGAAAAGAAAAGCGTTCTCATCAGATCTTCATAGGAAGCATTCAGAAGACATTTTTAACCTACAGAACTTTCCTTTCCCTGGGAGAATTTGACATGCCCTTCTCTACCTCTTAAAATCAGTGCTGAAGGGAATGCCTGCTATATCCCTTGTGTGTTTTAGGATAGAAAAGAATTGGAAATAACTGATTCAGCCATTTCTGATCCTAAAATACTAGATGCCAGTATGAGGCTTGGGTGATAGTGTCAATGCTACGACATGGTTAAGGTAGAGTGGAAAGAGAAAACAAAGCAAGGGAACTGAGTAAGCGAAAGGAGAGTGGTGGGAGAATGAGAAAGATGAGAGAATGAGGAGAAAAATAACCAATTGCATATGAAGGTGAGTGACAGGATGATACCGAAGATGGCCAGAAAGAGCCGATTTCCTATCACTACATAACATAATTTGAAGAAACCTCTCATCTGAAAAATACCACTTTCCTCAGTGTGTTATGGGGCCTCCTCAAATTACAGTTTTTTTTTTCAGAGCAACTTTTAAGATAGCATATGTTAGTAAGCTTCTCCTACCCACTGGCAATTTCAAGGTGAATATTTTAAGCTGGGAAAAAGTAGTCTTTCACCTTCAGTGTAATCATCAATGTAGCAGTTCTCGGACTAGCTTGTTCTTGTAATTTGTCTAATGAGTTTCTGTAATTGAAAGAGTGGGGTGGAATGGAGGTAGTCAAATTCCATTAGTTACTTTGCTCCTGAGAAGTGTGTGTGCATGCATGCACATATACACACACAGATGCTTCTCATTTCATATCAGTGGATTGCTAAAAAAAAAAAAGGTGACTTTTTTGGTCAGTTGTATATTAAACAAGCACAGACATTGCTTTTATAGTTCCTTGCTTGAAAAGGCAATTATGTAAAAATGCCTTGGCCAGGTTATAGAAGTAGATGACAGACAAAAATATTATAGAAACCACCAGGTAGCTTATGAAATATTAATGTTATTATAAGTTTGTTATTACTTCTCCAGACTCTCTGGGAAAAGAAAACCTTGTGGGAGGCCCTGGTAATAGAGATAAGAAAAAGGGCCAATCTCGGGTCAAAGGTGACTTTGGCTTGGGCCTAATGATGTAGACATGAACCCAGATTTTGGCTGTCACCAGAGAGGCCGTCATTTCCAAACATGATAAGCCAACAGCAACTGCCCAAGCTTCTTTGATCCAGGTCATCTCAAATTATCTCCTGGTAATTTGCTCTTGTGTAGAACAGCTGATGAAAACACTGAACCTTACTAAAACACTCAGTGAAAATTTCTGACTGGAGTTTTCTAATTCTTACAAATTCGTTTACTCTCATTAACCCCTTAGTATATATGGCTCCATCTGGATTAAATCTGTGCGATATGTCTTAAAATTTTAAAAGCCCTTTTCAGATTACTAGTCCATTAATTTCTAGATTGTCAAATCTATGATACATACCACTTTCCTCCGTGAGTAGTTGCAAGTATATGCTTTTTGGCCAAGGTAGTCTAATGAGAAGTACATAGACTTTCAGTCACAGTTCTTTCACTATTGGTCATTGCTATGTCATTTATCTCCTTGTGAAGAAATCTAAGGGAGTGACATACAAGTTTTTACAACATTTTTTATGTTTACAGAGTCTTCAACTTTGTGTACAGTATGCATATGGTCTAAGTTTTATGAACCTCTAATTGACTCTGAGTTACTAATGCTTCTCTAGAATTGCATCTTAATACCATAGAGCAAACCTCTCATGAAAGATCAGGGATGAAATCAATATCTTTTTCTTCCAAATTTGATTCTACATGACTTCATACTGCTTTTGGATCAAATGACTATACGTCGCTTGCTATACAGAATTAAAATATAAGTCCTATATTGTCTTCTATATAAATGACAGGGTTTGATGTATTCCAAACCATAAAGAACTTAAAACTCATCAGTATTTCTGTCGTAGTCAATTCAAACTGCTATAAAAAATACCATAGGCTGGGTGGCTTATAAACAACATAAATTTATTTCTCACAGTACTGGAGGTTGAAAGTTGGAGCTCAATGTGCCAGCATGGTGAGTTCCAATGAGGACCCTCTGTCGAGTTGCAGATTGCTAACTTCTTTTGGGATCCTCATGTGGTGGGAAGAGGGCTAGAAATCTCTCTGGTGTCTCTTTTTTAAGGACTAATCCTATTCACAAGGGCTTTACTCTCATGACCTAAATACCTCCCAAAGGCCCCAGCTACTTAGATCATTACATCAGGGGTTAGGATTTCAACATATTAATCTGGGAGGAGGGGATACAAACATGCAGTCCATAATACTTTTTATTACACTACAGTGTGTGAAAAATTCCTTTAGAATAAATCATTTTAGAGATTGAATAATTATTTTTGGTATATGTACTCTAAAAAATCTACTTTGTTTTCTATCAGCTCTATATTCTTGTATTACTGGTCAACTTACATAGTCCATCCACAATGTTGCTTTCTATCAGGAGAAAATTTACTGATAAGATCTATTATTTGTTTGACATTTTAAGTTTTGTTCAAATTTTTGAATTATCATAACTTTAAACTATTATGGTTACTTACTCTCTAATTCTATTCTTAATTGATAAAAGATAAATTCTGGTGTAATAATAGTCTACTAAACACATAAAATTAGGGCAAAACTAGTTTGTTACTATTAAATAGTAGTCTAAATTACCGATTTATTTATAAAAATCAATAATATGTATAATTTATAGTTTTACTATATATTTTAGTCATAGATTTTGTCTTTACAAGGAGCAACAATTTTATTTGAAATTCTTTAAATCTGAAAAATTAAGTTTAGGATATTTTATATTGCATTTTATTTGAGAATATATTTGTGAAAAAAATAAAGGAGATTATGTATCTACACTAATATTGAGCCTGGCCAGAGTTTTCCACTTAAATAGTGATTAATTTTTTTCTTCCTTCCCCAATATGAGAATTAGAGATCAGTGCAATTTTTTTTATTAACTAAAGATTAATTTAACTCTAAAACAAGCAAAAACAAGAAACAAAAACCAAAACAAAAAAACCTTGTGCACCTGGAAATATTTGCTTTATAGAGATTCATTACTTGTCAAAAAAATTATATAAAACAAGAAATACAAATCAATATGCCCCCCCATTTTAAAAAGCTAAGTACAAATTAGATCTTAAACAAAATTTTCTGACCTTTTCTCTTTCACGAAAAATTTATCTTTCCTATATTTTTCTATAATTGTCTATAATTAACTTGTGGGCATGCATTTCATTCAAAATAAAGGCATGTGGAATCAGAGAAGCCATACCTTTAATTATCAAATGAAATGAATATTATAATGCATATATGGACAGTTATAAGAACTTCCTTGGGTTTTAAAGCAGTAAGCTTGGAATGATACCCTAGTTTCTTCTAGTGAAGTATCATTAAGGGACAAGTCATTTTCCTAAAAGTTTTACAGCCCTCCACCGGCTTTGATTTACACAGGGGCTGAGGATGAAATTTGCTTGATTTTTCTCTCTGAGCTCAGTTCTACCCCAGGAGCATGGGAGATAGAGAAATTATAAAACACAATCCAAGTCCCCAAGTAGTTTCCAACTTTGGCGAGACGTCAAGATCAATCCCCCCACAGAGATTGTGCATAAATCAGGCCTCCTTTAGGAAAAATAATTTTAAAAATTACAGACACAAAATTGTGGACAAGAATGAATACTTACTACTAGAAAAAAAATTCTGATAAATTATCGAAAGCTTACAGATTTAGGTGCCTTTCTTCTCAGATCTTTCTAGACAATGTACTAGAATTATTTAAATAGAAATGTTTCCTGAGTGTACCTTCATTGGTTTCCAGTGCCTCTGTCTCTGCATATATCTAACTTAAATTATCATTAAGGGACTGTAAAGGACCAGCAGCACCAAGAAATATGTTAAATATTCAAAACACATCATATTTGAAATTTTTCTGAATTCATTATGTTAAACCTGGAGAGTGAGAGTGTGTATTTTCTTTGTGCCACTATAACAAAATATCATAAATTCTACAATTTATAAACAACAGAAATTTACTTTTCATGGTTCTGGAAGCTGGAAAGTCCAAGACCAGGGCACTTGCAGATTGGTGTCTAGTGAGGGCTGTTCTCTGCTTCCAAGATGGCCTTGTTGCTGTATCCTCTGGAGGGGAAAAATGTGTCCTCACATGGTGGAAGAGATGGAAGGGCAAGAAAGCACTCCTTTCAACCTTGAGCTCTTTTATAAGAGTCCTAATCCCATTCATGAGGACAGAGTCCATTACCTATCTCCCAAAGGCCACACCTTTTAATACTATCACATTGGAGATTAAGTTTCAACATGTAGCATTCAAACACACTAATAATGAAGAAAAGACTGGATAATTGTTCTTCTTTTTAATGTGGATCTCTTGAGTTCCCACACAATAAGATGATGCAGAGCAGGAATTGGGTCATGTGAATGTTTATTTCTGTAGCCAAGAATAAGTACTCCCTCCTCCTCCTCCTCCTCCTCCTCCTCCTCCTCCTCCTCCTCCTCCTCCTCCTCCTCCTTCTCCTCCTCCTCCTCTCCCTCCTCCTCCTCCTCCTCCTGCTTCTTTTAAATAATAGTCCCATTGGACATCCAGAAATATAGCAAGCAGGCAGAATATGCCTTCCCCTTCATACATGAAGTTAGACTCCCCAAATAGACTCCAACAGATTCTACCTATATATTATTTGCCATAGACCCTGTATGTAAAACTCCAACATGTATCCATTCATCAGCTATTATTGATCACCTTTTACATGGCACATACTGCTCTAGCTAGGTGTTTCAAGGAGGTTAATCAAAGAACTCTATTGTCTGCTTTGCTAGTATGTATCCAAGGTGAGGTAGTGCAGAAAACAGATAAAGCTGCTGCTCTCACAAAGACGTCATTTAATATAGCATGTGTCATGTGGTGAGCGCCAAAATAGAAAAATAGAGGACAAAGGATGACAGGCTAGGGGAATGAGGAGAATCTCTCTTTAAGGTGACAATGAGATGAAAGCACAAGTAGGAGAGGGTATTTGGTGGAAGAGTAGTCCTGTCAAAGGGACCAGAAAGCATGAAGGCCCTGAGTTTGGGGCACACTCGATGTGTAGAAGTTCTACAAGGTGGTCACAGTGGCTGGAATAGGAAGAAGGGAAGGGGAGATGACGGTAGGGACGTAATTAGGAATAAGATTATGTCAGGCCTTGTAAATCATGGTCAGGAATTGGGAGGGGTAACCTGATCTGACTTGGACTTCCAGAGGGTCATACTGACTGCTGGTGTAGAGAGGAGCGCCAGGGTAAGGGACAGGAAGACCAGTGGGGACACCTTGCAGGAGCCAGGTGAGAAGCAGAGGGGCTTGACTAGTGTTTTGGTTACAGGGATATTAAACATTGGTAGGATTCTGTGTTTTTTATTATCATGTCTGAAATTCTAACTACAACGAGACTGAACCAAAATTTCAAGAAGGTTAACCAAAGATCCCTACTGTGTGCTATGCTAGTATCTATCCAAGTGCAGAGGCCAGCAGTTTCAGAAGTTCTCTTGGATTTAAAATGAAAATTCCAGAGTCTTGCCCCAGACCTACATAGAATCTCTGGCAAAGGAGCCCAGGAATAGGAGGTTATAACAGAGTTCTTATGTGATTCTTAATGCAGGATACATTTTGAACCTAATCCTTACAGAAGACAGTGTTGAGCCCTTGCAAAGGTTTATGTCTTGTTAGACAGTAGCCCACACTTTAAATCACTGTGACCAGAATTGAGAATATATTGTGAGCTTAAGAGTAAGAATTGCAAAAACTCACTCTTTTGGCTTCAACCCTCAATATGGGATGACTCCAGTAAGTTGTCACATTTCAGCCTTATCAGAGGTTTCGTGAAACATTCTGTTTTCTTTAGATTGATTTTTGCATCACTGAACCTTCTGGGTAAACTTCATTTTTAGCCTTAGAGATTAAAAATATTAACAAATGGACCTAAATTTTTTTTTAGCTTGTATCTATATGAACTAAAAGTGTGAAATTGTATGTTTAAGAGACTAGAATGGGATTTGAAAAAACTATATGATTATTTTGCTTTCTTATATATTAATTACTGGCATACTCTCTTTTTACAAAGTATTAGTGAAATAAACTAGACTTCTTTGACTTCCAAAACAAAGAAAATGATGCTTTGAGATGAGACATTTAGGAGTGTGGCACAAAACAATAGCTAATAGTTATTTTTGGTCTTATTTTCTCCCCCTTTCTTATCTTTCTTTATTGTTTCATACTGAAACATCTGTATAGATAAGTGAATACTAAATTCTGTTTACTACAAAATCCTTGTCACAGTGTATACACTTGTATTGTAGTAAGAGTGTGAACATCACTTTGTATTCTGTGTATTTCCAGTATCATATACACAGTACATGCATTATGTCAATTTCCAAAATTACAATTCTCAATGACTTTATAGAAAAGCATTATAATACTGTGCTGTATTTCATACAACCATTCTTTTACTGCTTGCCATTGGTATTTGAGTTTCCAGTATATTATAATTAAATATGACATGGCCCTAAGCATATTTATATAAATCTCTTTATCTTCTTTGGGGCTATTTTAATTGGGGAAATATTCCCAAATGTATGATTACTGGACCAACATGCAATAAAAGATTTTTTAAAAATTGTAACTCACTGCAAGATTGTTTCTCAGAAAGTTTTAACTAATATTCCACGCCATGGATACTAGTTCCTTTTCATTATAGCAATATAAAATTTAAGCACTTTAATTTTTTTTTTACCAGTTTGATGGATGAAACTTACTCTATTATTTAAATCTTTTCATCATCTTTTCTGTGGTTAAAATAGGAATGCTTGTAAAATTGGGGAATGAATTGAGGGCAGAATCAGAGTGACAGCTTTCCTGCAAATGACTTTTTGCTCATCAATGTTATTTTCCAGTCTCTTTGACTCATTTTACAAGACACATCCTAACACAGTGAAAGCTTCCTATAACTCCACAAGGCTGTTGCTTGACAGAGAAGTTCTGCTTCCGGGCAGAAGAGGGCACTGTTTGATTGTACCGAAGCTGAAGGAACAAACTGACCCATTTAAGGAGAATGATCACTGCCACAGGCAGCCCTTCACACTTGTGGTCCGGAGACCACTGTGGTGACGGCCGCAGTTCCATCCATGCCTGACGAATTCCATTTAGAATTCCATTTGCTATATTCACAGAGCCCCACAAGAGTTCCAGCCACCTAGGAGACCGATGGAATCATTTACACTGCTGACCCCAAGGACTTGGCACCTATGCAGCTGCCTCTTGTGAGTAGTGCTGCTTTGTCCCAGAAGACATCAGCTGATCTGGACACCTGCAAGACTCTGGAAAACCACAAGGTTAATTAGGGTTCGATGAGCAGTACAGATCAGGAATTTAGAGAGACCAGATTGGGAGAGGTCATTTTTATTACAATTGGGAAGTACTACTTACTCAAAATTTTTAGGCCTGTCATATTTCCTATTTATTTGTTTATCTATTTATTTATTCAGTTAAAAAAGTCACGTAGTAAATATGTAAATGTATTACTAATATAAAAGGTTAAATCATACCACAGAGTCCTGAATAATCTGTAGCATCTCCTTTTTGCCTTTTTACTCCACTCTACAATCCCTTTCTAGAACAAAGACCTTCTTCATTAATAGATGACTTCTTTGGGGGGACATTTACACACATAGGTTCATCTTTTTCCCTTCCTCCAAGAATGAGATCTTAATATACATATTTATCCTGAAAACAATTTTTTCTTTCACTTAGCTATAAGTCTTATCACCGTTACCATGAGTTCAAATTGGTCTTAATCAGCATAACTATCTGTAATATGGAGTAGCATGAATTAATTCACCATTATACTAATGAGAGACATGTAAGTTTTCAATTTTCACTGTTGCAAATGATGCAAAGTGAATGTCCTTGTGTCTGTAACTCCACGCACAGACTTCAGTGTTTCTGTAGGACAAATGCTGAATGTAAAATTGCAAGGTCAAGTTTTATGAGCCCTTAAAATTTTAATAGATATGGTCAAATTGCCCTCCAAAAAAAGAAGACAGTCTCTTTTTAAGGCTATTGATATGTGCAGTCAAGAGATTGTTGGACTCTACTAAACAGAAGAAAGTCCTGAAAAAATTTTGTAGTCTAGAACCTTGAGTGGTCTAATTCTGTTTGCTCACTTGCCTTTGTTTTACTCTAACTAGATCATTATAGACTCTTTCTTAAATGAGATTCTTGAAGTTAACATGAAGACCTTCTAAGCTGCTTTGGGTCTCTGTCATACATGTATTTCTCAGGTTTGGAAGAGGGGCAAAGTGTCTTCTTGACCTGTAGGAGAGGTTGAGAGAAATGCTGTACCCACTAGGAAGGGCCATGAGAGCAGGTCCCACTTGTGATGCTTCATAACTGATTCAGCCCCACTCCATTCTGCTCTTGTCCTTCTGCCATCTGAGCCATGAGTCAGATCACATTACTCTCTGTTGAAAGCCTTCTAGTGGGTACTCCTGCAATTGGAGTTGAGGACCAAACCTAACCTTCCCCCCCCCCCCACTGTTATCCGAATTCCTAACTACGAGGCTTGGGGAGTCACACCTGATAAGGACTCACTAGGTGGGCTTTTATTACCGTATTACCCTATATACTAAAGTTTGTTTTCCCATCTGACTCTGGCATAGCATCACATAACAAGACAGGAAGGAAATCAAGGTATCTTATGGCCCTGCAAAGCCATCTTTTGGGTAATCCCAGACTCCAGGAATCTTGCAAGACACCTTTTTATCCTTTCTGAAGTCTGCCACATGAGGGACTTCATTTAAATATCAACAAACTTGGAGTTTTCTGTACCCTTATCTCAAAAAATCATCTCCTCTATGCATTTTGAAAATTTCTTAGACTGGAATTGCAAATTATCACTCAAGAAATCTTTGAATCCGCCTATGACCTGGAGCCCCACCACTTGGAAATTTCCTTGCTTCCCAGGCTGAACCAATAAAAGTCTCACATGTATTTATGGTTCTTGAAACTTCTGCATTTCTAAAATGTATATAACCAAGCCACCATTGAAAACCGGTGGGCACACGTACTCAGAACCTCCTGAAGATGGATGTTCCCAGGCCTAACTCCTCAAGTTTGGTTCAGAATAAACCATCTTAAAATATTTGACAGAGTTTGGTGTCTTCTCAACAGAATAAAATGCAGAACACTCACTTTGACTTATTGGGCCCTTTTTACCCTGACCTCTGCCCCTGTGACTTCATCTCCCACCTTCTTGCTCCTTCTGCTCTTCCTCCCCCACCCCCTCAACCCCACTGGCCTCACTCTGGCTCTAAATACACCAACCTGGGGATGCGAAGGGCTTTCAGGTAGGTGCCCTGGAGGCCTCTGAAATGTGCTCTCTACTTTGTGAAGCCTGATAAAGCTACGAGACTACACTGGGTCTGACAGGGGCAAAGAATCAGGAAGAACAATAAAAGGGCTAAGTTCTCCTGAGGTCAAACCTAGAGGGTATGCCACAAAAGATGTACCACTGTTTCCTGGGACCAGATGTGACCCAGAGGGGAGAGAGGTTTCTTCACTTTGGGACCTCACCAGGAAGCAAGGGGACTTCAAACAAAAGAAGCTGGTATTGCAGGACATAAGGATGTCATGAAAGGATTTGCAGCCAAGGGAATTGTAGGCAAGAGATGTCCCAACAAGAAAATCTTTGAAGATACCCTGGAGAGAGCCTCATTTAGGAAAGAGACAACTCAACATCTGCCAACTCAGCGGAGACTTCAGCTTTGATCATCTGCTAGGTCCCAAAAGTCCAAAGAAACATCCCAGCCAAGTAGGAACTAGGCTAGCCTGTTCTCTCTCCTTACCCACACCTCCAGTCCCAGCCTTCACAAAAGCAAAATACAATATGGGAGCAGGTAGGAGCAGAAAAGTAGAGAGCAGGAAGATAGGACTCACTGACCACTTTCCACCACCCCATTCATGTGAGCTAGGATGAGCCGCGGGCTCAGGCAATCCAATCACCTCAGCCTCCCGAAACGCGGGATTACAGGCTGAGCCACCAAGCCCAGCGATCCTTGGGTTTCTTTGTGTACAAATTACAGACTTAAAGGTAAATTTTAAACCTTAAATGTATTTGGGTCATCTGTTACCTAACACTAAAAATGATACTTTTCCTTTAAATATAGGGAAAAGAGTTTATCCACAGACACGAATCTAAACTATGTCCCACATTGAATTGTGAGAAGGCTATCTACATGCTAAGTTGCTAAAGTTAAAAATGCATGAGGACTTTATTTATTTCTATCTCTATCTTGTTCTCGATCTTGATCTCTATCATCTATAATCTATGTCTATCATTTATATAGAAATAAACATTTACTACAGGAATTGGCTCATGAGATTACAGAGGCCAAGAAGTCCTACAATCTGCTGCCTGTAAGCTAGAGAATGAGGAAAGCTTCTGGTATAATTCAGTCCGAGTCCAAAAGTCTGAGAACCAGAAAGGACAGGAGAAGACAATGCCCCAGTCCAAAAAGAGAGAGCGCATTTGCCTTTTCTCTGTTCTTTGGTTGTATTCAGGCTCTCATCAGATTGAATAATGCTCCCCCACATTGGTGAGGGCAATCTTTACTTAGTCTACCGATTCAAATACTAATCCCTTCTGGAAACATTCTCACGGGCAAATATTACAAAAGTAATGTTTTACCAGTTTTCTGGGCATTCCTTAGCTCAGTCAGGATACACTTAAAATTACCCATCACACTGGGCTTCAGTAGTATTTTAGAAAGTTTTGGTTGAGTTTAGCTGTCTTACTTCACAGCTTAGAAGCACCTTGGAGACGATGGCAGCTTGGCAGAAACGGCAAGGACCACACTGTGATTTTATTTTATTTTGTCCAACAAACTTTCTCCTTGATGGTGCTTATTGATTTCCAAAAGCCAAGTGTTTGGGCTGACTGCGTCAGAGTCACTTCAGAAGCCTGTTAAAAATATCGATTCCCTGGCCCAAGCCCAGACCTCTGGAGTCAACCTTTTTGGAGGTGAAACCTGAGCCGCAGTATTTTAACCAGTGTTGGCATGTGGTTCTGACATCCAATCACATAAAGGCAGCACTGACAAACACTGGGTGATAATGAAATCTTAGACTAAAGTATAAAACCTGCAATGGGGGAGTAAGTTTTCAGTTAAGAAACAGATTATTAGCTGTATAAGGCAATACTAGTGACTGTGGGCTGTTTTTTTCAGAGCAAGCTGCCTCTGGTGCCAGCTGAAAGAGTCCTCTGTGAATATCTTGTCATTGTAGGGGCCATCAGGAAAAGTTCCTGTATTTTCAGTGGGATGGTGGGGAAGGGTCACATGCTGATTTTCACAGCAGTTTTTTTTTCATCTGGTTGTATGTTGAAATGATTTGTTATGAAAATAGAAAAGAGGAAGAATTGTGTTCTCTCTTGTGGCCTCAGCTGTCTTGTGGGACATGAACTCCTTTCTTGCATTTCATGGGTCTTTCATTATTTTTCTTTCATGAGTTTCTTTCATGTCCTTCATAAGTCTTTCACCATCTTTTTTCTCAGTATAGCACAGGGATAAGGGCCAGGCTTAGAGGCCAGATAGTTATGAAATAAAATCCTGATGCTCTTCCCTGCTAGCTATGTGAGTTTAGCCAAGTTCCATAACCTCTCTGAGCATCAGTGAATTCATCAGTCAAGGAAGGTTAATGCCTCACTGGTTTTGTGAGGATTAAATGAGTTAACATATTTAAGCATGAATTCGACCAATACTAAATCCCTCTTATAAATCCATGTCTCTGGCTTTTGGGACAGAACAGGTGCTCAGAGAGATAGATTAAAGAATGGCCTTTCAGTAAGTTGAACTGGGTCTCGCAACTATAAGACACGCTAAAATATTTCTGAAAATGTTCTCAGAGAAAGTTGTGGTTACCAGAAGTCATCTCAGGAAGTATTTTATATTGTTAGAAGAAATTCTTTCATAAGCTTCCTGGAATGGAAGTGGAATAAAGAAGTGAGGGGGTTGAAAGTTAAGACCACACATCCTTCTTTGTCTAGGCAGCACAGTTGATTCCTGTTATAATAGCACCCCCTTTGACTCTTGGAAATTGTATGAGTCAGTTCTGTGTGACTATAAAGGAATATTGAGGCTGGATAATTTATTTATTTGTGTTCATGGTTCTGTAGGCTGTTCAAGAAGCCCAACCCTGGCATCTGCCCTGCTGAGGCCTCAGGAATCTTACACTCATGGTGAAAGCAAGGCGGAAGTTAGTGTTTCACAAGGCCAATGCAGAGCAGTAGAGAGAGAAGGTGGTGCCAGACTCTTCTAAACTGTCAGTTCTCTCCTGAATTAAGAGCCAGAACTCACTCATTACCATGAAAATCCATAAGCGATGACTTTGCAGGGCCATAAACCTTCTTTATTTGTTATGCGCAGTTATGCCAGAATCAGGTTGGAAAGCACACTTTAGGATATAGGATAATAGGGTAATAAAACCCTGTCTGGTGAGTCCTTTTAGTTAGGAATTTGGATAAGAGAGAGAGAGAAAAAAAAAGGTCAGGTTTAGTCCTCACTCCTCACTCCTCTTCCCTTTTCTGGGTTTACTATCCTTCTCAGCACTGATCACCATTTAGCATACTTTGCATATTATATATATATATAACTTATATATAAAATTGTCTGTGTTCTTCAACTTAAACATAAACTCTGAGGGCAGGAATTTCTTCTGCTTTATCTGTGTGAATAATTGCCAGAGTCTCATGATTTTGTAAAATATCTGACATAGTAGTTTATCAAATATATTTGTTAAAGGAATTAATGAATGAAGGAGACCTCCTGAATTCAACTGAGATTTACTGAGCATCAGCAACAGGACTTACTGATAAACTTAATGACTGATATATTTTTTCTTTTAATCTTTTTTTTTCTACTTAAGACAATATGAAACTAAAGGATCATTAAGGGTTCTCCTGCTGTCTAGCCCACCTTTTCTCTTTGGGAAAGGGCCTTATTACTAGCATTAGTCTATATGTAATTCATGTTTCACGTTTTTTTTTTTTTTTGAGTTGGAGTCTCACTCTGTCACCCAGACTGGAGTGCAGTGGCCACTCCCGGCCACCTCAGCCTCGACCTGCTGGGCTCCGGGGATCCTTCCGCCTCAGCCTTCCAAGTAGGTGGAACTACAGGTGCGCGCTACCACAC
>CAUYQG010116203.1:0-33104 GCA_963574415.1 Tarsius wallacei | reverse complement strand
GGGAGGTTGTGTGATGTCAGAAAGTCCTCCATTTCATTTAGGCTTTCAAGTTTGTTTCCATACAGGTGTACATAAGCTTTTGTATTTCTTCAGGGTCAGTTGTGGCTTTATCTTTTGCATTTCTGATTGTGTTTATTTGAGCTTCTTCTTGGTCAGTCTAGCTAGGGGTCCATCAATTTGGTTTATCCTTTCAAAAAAAGAGCTTTTCGTATTATATTTTTGTCTTCTATGTCCCAAATTTGGGCTTTTATTTTGGTGATCTGGATTCTTCTGCTGAAGTTAAAGTTTTGGTGGTCTTGCTTTTCCAGCTTTCTTAGGTGATTTGTTAGGCTGTTAACTTGTGATCTTTCCATTCTCTTCATGTGTGTTCATAGAGATATGGATTCCCCTCTTAGGACTGCTTTCATGGGATCCCAGAGATTTTGGTAAGATGTTTCTTTGTTTCCAGGTATCTTTTAATCTCTGTTTTAATTTTTGTGTTTACCAAGGAGTAGTTTAGCATCATGGTATTTAGTGTCCATGTCTTTGTTGGTTTGAGGAGAACTTTGTTGAAAACCAGAACAAGACAAGGATGCCCACTCTCACCCCTCCTGTTCAACATAGTTTCGGAAATCCTAGCTAGAGCAATCAGACAATTTATTTTCATTTCACTGTGGTCTGAGAAGGTGCATGGCAGAATTTCAATCTTATGGAATTTGTTTATGCTTGGTTTATGGTCGAGGAAGTGGTTGATCTTAGAGTACATTCCACATGGTGAAGAGTAGAATTTATAATCTGTGGTTGTAGGATGGAATGTTCTGTAGGTATTAATTAAGTCCATTTTGTCAAGTGACATGTTGAAGTTCTGAATCTCTGTGTTGACATTTTTTCTTGATGATCTGTCTAGGGTTGTTAGTGGGGTGTTTAAATTCCCAGCTGTGATAGTGTTAGGGTCTATTTTTTTTTAAGTTTACCTAGAAGCTGCTTTATGAAAGTTGGTGCTTCTGTGTTGAGTGCATATATATTTAGGATGGATATTTCTTGTTGATGAATTGAACCTTTTATCATTATGTAGTGATCTCCCATATCTTTTTTAATTTTTGTTAGCTTAGAGGGTATTTTGTCTGATATTAAGATTGTGACTTCTGCTGTCTTTTGTGTTCCATTCACCTGAAATTTTGTTTCCTATCCTCTTACTTTGAGTCTGTGAGTGTCCTTTCTGGTGAGATGAGGCTCTTAGAGACAATATATTGTTGCCTTATAGTAGTTTATCCAATTTACCATTCTATGTCTTTTCGGTGAGTCATTTATTCCCTTCATATTCAGGCTAATTATTGAGATGTTAGAGTTTATCCCTGTCATGAAGTCTTATAGAGTTTGTTGTTGTTGCTGCCATTTGTTTGTTTATTTGTTTGTTTTCTTTCTTTTGATTTTTTGATTGAGTCATGTGTGTTTTCAATCTTTTTTCTGCATTCTTGTGAAGGGTGTTTTTGTTCTTTTTTTTTTCTTTCTTCTGTGTTTACCACTTTCTTAAGTGTTTCTTATAAAGCTGGTCTGGAGGCAGCATAAACTGTTAGGGATTGAATGTCTGGGAAGGGTTTTAATTTTCCATCACTGATAAATCTTAGCTTAGCTGAGTAGATAATTCTTGGTTGAAATTGTTTATCTTTGAGAATGTTGAAGATTTGGCCTCAAGCTCTCCTATCCTGAAGCGTTTCTGTAGACATGTCTGCTGATATTCTAATTGGTTTTTCCCTATAGGTAGTCTGACTTTTCTCTCTTGCTGCCTTTAGGATATTTTCTTTTATATCTACTTCATCTAAGCGAATTACTATGAGTCTAGGAGTTGGTCTTTTCATTTGTTGTCTTGCAGGGGTTCTCTGAATCTCTTGTGTTTGAATGGTCATGTCACTGATGAGATGAAGGAAGTTTTCTTGGATAATTTCATGGAATGTTTGTTCCAGGGTGGTCTCTGTCTCTTTCTCTGCCTGAGGAATTCCAATTAATCTTAGGTTCAGCCTCTTGAAATAGTCACTCATCTCTTGGAAGTTTTATTCTGTCTTTTTAAGCTTCTTCTCTGTTTTTGACAATTTGGTCTTCAAGCTCTGAGATTCTTTCTCCTGCTTGGTTAATTCTCCTTTCCATGCTTATCAGTTTGTTGTTTATTTCGTTCACTGTGTTCTTTATTGCTGTTATCTCAGTTATCAACTCCTTCATTCTTTCCTCTTGTCTCTCTTCATTTCTATTTATTCTCTTTTTTTTTGAGTTGGAGTCTCACTTCTTCACCCAGGTTGGAGTGCTGTGGCACGCTCATGACCATCCCAGCATTGACCTGCTGGACTCAGGTGATCCTTCAACCTCAGTCTTCCAAGTAGCTGGATCTACAGGTGTGTGCTACCATGCCTGGTTAATTTTTTGATTTATTGTAGAGATGAGGTCTTGCCAAGTTGCCCAGGCCGCTCTCAAACCCATGGGCTCAGGCAATCGCCTCACCTCAGCCTCCCAAAGAGCTGGGATTACAGGGTGAGTCACCATGCCTGGCTCATTCTGTCTTTTAATATCTTGATATCTGGGTTTGTAGTTTGGGACCAGTCATTCAAGGGGCTCTTCGTTGTTTGTATTCTCAGTGACTGACCTCCCAGGGGTCTGAAACTCATATTCTTCCTTTGGTTTTTCTTCATTTGTGTTGGTTTTCCTCCCCTTTTTTGCCTCTTCTTTAATTCTGTTGTTCAGTGATGGGAGAATAGCTTTTATTTCTGTTTGCTCAACATCCTATTCTTTATGTGGATCCTCTGGTTTTGTTCAATTCTGAGGCTGGACTAAGGGTAGGGCCTGTGCTTTTTGCAGTTTTGAGATTTATTTAAAGAGGAAGCTATGATTCAGAAGCTATCTGCAGATTCCAGTATCTGCTGACAGGTGTGTGGGCCTCCTGAAACCCACTTCCCACTGCCTTACAATCTGTCCATGCAGTAGTGGTGTTTGTTTGCCCCCTGAAAGCAAAATGAGATAAGAAAAGGGAAAATAATGGGAAAAGGAAAGAAGAAGATGAAAAGGAGGTGGAGAGAGAGAGAGAAGAAGAGGGAAAACAGACAGGCATACCAACTAAAAAATAAACAGAGAGACAAACAAAGATATAAAAAACAAAAAAGACAAAAACATACAGATAACCATACAAACAAACAAACAAAAACCCCCCTGTGGTGTAGTCTCCCTCAAAAATACTCATACATAAACAGAAAATCTTAAAAAAACAAACAAACAGAAACTAAGTAATTGCAAAAATGTAAATAAACCAGAAAGAAAGAGAGAAGAAAAAAGCTAAAACTAAAACAAAAACCAAAAAACAAACAAAAACCTTGTTCTTGGACTGTTTCTGTGACTCAGATTCCTTTCATGTCTCCCCTCTGCTCTCAGTGAAGGCTGATAGTGTTGCTCTCAGTGTGGGTCATATACCCCATGGACTACTGTGGGAGGAGGATGGATCAGATCTGGAATCACCAGACTGGAGTGCTTTGGCTGTCAAGTCTCCCACTCAGATCTAACGTGCTTGTGCCTGTTCCAGTGTAGGGAATGTGGTGGGGGGAAGTGTCTGTCTTGTTTTAGATTTTAAATGGAATCCTGCTAAGCGCAATGTTATACAACATACTTCATTTCCCCTACATTATAAATTCGAGATCTTTCCATGCTGATACATACTTATATAGATCTATGTTGTTTGTTTGAAAATCATATAGTATTCCATCGCAGGTGTGTAACAAACTCTATTTGTTCTGTGTTTATCTTTGAAAGTCTTAACTGCTAATTCCAGAAAATGCATTGTAGGCTTCTTTTCTATCGCTGCAGTCAATAAGCGGTCTGACACCCTCTTGCTTGGCATGTCTCTCCCATTTACAAGCATTAGAACCATCAAACATGCTTTTGTTATTATGAATTTGTTCAAAAAAACAAAGCTTAGTTACTTGGTCTGTCTCAGCCAATCTCCACCTGTGGACTTGCTGGTGTACATGAAAATGCATCCTTCCTTGATCAGGGTGGGATGCAGCTTTTGGCTCTTGCTGTCTGGTCTTCACGGTCCTGCTTCCATCTGACTATCATACAAGTCCTCTAAGCTCTGCAGAAGGAGGAGTGTTGAGGTAGGTTTGCAGGATGCAATTATTATTGCTGAAATTGAACCTCCACTTCCACCTATAACTCCAGCAAGCATCTTCCCAGAAATGGTAATCCAGAAGCTTTCCTCTTTAGTTTTTCCATCTTTGTGAGTTACTAACACAATTAACACTTCAGAGAAGAGTGTGGTCCATGCTGCTGACCACTCTAAGCAGAAAGAATGTACTAAAGACCTGGGACTAGAGCTGAGTGCCTAAGTGGGTGCAGAGCTGAGCAGCTAGAAGGCTCTCTGTGGGAGGAAGTGAATTGCAGTTAGACAAGGAAGAGAATTCCAAACTCTGGACAAATATCTCACTGGATACATAGAGATTCCCGACCCCTGGTGTCTTGAATCCAGCAAAAAGAATCCAATAACAGCACAGAGAAAAGAACAGATTCATGACAAATCCAGTTACAGATACTAAGTTAGCCTAATCACTTCCATGTGAATTTGGAGTCATTCAAAATAAATCACAATAAATAAATGGGGTAGAAAATAATTTGAAATAATAGTTTTTCCCAAGGGTGATAGTTTTAAAAAGCAGAAATTAAATTGTTGAGATGAATATTCTGGTGCCAGAAGTCTCAAGGACCAGTCTCCCAGGCCGTGGGCAGGCAGGGCCATTGTGGATTTGTCTTGGCAGCCCCATCTCCAGAGGTCATAGCCTGACCATGCTGCAGGCCACCACTGCTGTCCTGGCTATGTCCAGTGTACCCGTTGCCCTCCATCCTCTGTCTCTGAAATTGGCCAGGCCTGTGGCCAGAGGCCCCGCCCCACAGAAGGGCATTAGGTACACTGCTAGGGGACAGCACAGGGTTGACTTGTCCATTCACCAAAATTTACAAATCAAGAAATTCCCAAAACAGGGTAACCCATTGCAAAGACTCAGCCATTAAAAAATTATTAACAACCAGTTCTACCACCTATAAATAAATGGACTATTTTCCTCAGGAAATAATTAAAATAATTTCAGTGCCTTTCCTTTGATATAATTTAAACAGCAATGGGTGTCCTTTCAAATTCATTGTGTCCTCTCAAACTCATTAGCAGAATCTTTTTCTCTCTCCCTTCACCTTCCTGTTGTAGTAGCTCCCCCACGGGCCTCTAAGGGAGCCTCTCTTTTTCCCAGAGCACTGGTATCACTGGGCTTGTGGACAGGGAATTCTTTCCCACTTCTTGTTGCTGTTTCAACCAGGCTCCCTACCACTTCTTATAAAAGCCCAGCTTTGAACCATGGCATCAGGTTGGATTACCTGCTGTCCCTCACTGTTGGGGCTGCTACCCCCAGGCACTGCTCCACATGTGAACCCTTCAGCTTTGAGCTCACTGGAGGATGCGCTTTCCAGTGGTTACTCACACTTTCCTTTTGGAAATTTCCATGTACTCATGATCCTTCCAACCCAAGACTTCCTCTCCTCTTCTGGCCTTGTTGCCGCATCTCAGCCACTTGCTTTCACAGCATGATCATTCCCCACTTAGAGCGGGATCCCCAGGTAAGCAGCATCAGCAGCATCAGCAGCATCTGGGAGCTTGTTAGAAATACACAACCACAGACTTCAGACTTCACCCCGGGCTTTTTGACTCAGACCTGCCTTTCTGTGACCCCCACTGACTTGTGTGCACGTGAAAAGTTGGGACGCGCTGGCCTGGATCTACAACTGGAACTTCTTCATGATCCCAACTTCCTGCATCTCACTCTCTGGTCCGAATCTCCTGCTTTGCCCGGTCATTCCTTCTAATACTCCAACCTAACAAGCCTTTTTACCTCACTGGAACCTCAACTCCACCGACTAGATCGAACACTCACTGCTCCTCCTTGGCCAGGTGAAGTGCGCCACTCCAATGCACATATTCCTTCAACCTCATGATCTCCCGCTTCTTTGCATTTGCTGGAGACACTACAGCTGAAGTACTCACTTAACTACGCCCCTCCATCCACGTTGTGCCTGCACCCAGGAAGCCTAATATAGGGGAAGAAGAACCCTCACAGACCTTGTGTCAGGTCTCATGTCAGCCATGACCACAAGCCTCACGTGGCCAAATGCTGCCTAGCGCTCACTCTGTACTTCTCTGGTCCATTCATTATCCCACTTCTTTACACGAAGCCCACATCTCTCCTCCCCCCTCAATACCAGGACTTCCTCTCACTCATGACTTGCTCCTCACAATACAGAAAACTGAAGCCATCAAAGGAGAACTGACTCCTTTTACATGTGGATGCTCACATGTGAGCACCCACATGTGAGCATCCACTTCCTCCATCCTGAGATGAAGAGCAGGTGAACCCAGTGGTATTCAGAACACAGAACCGTGCTGCACAAAACCCCGTACAAATCTAGTGGTGGACAAAAAATTTGACAATAAGCCTCCAAAAAATCAATAAACGTTGTACACATGAATCATTCTGCTCCTCACTCTGCCATTATTTCCTGACCTTTAGGGATTAATTTAGGTGTAATTTCTTTTTACCTAACAGCAGTTCTCTGTGTCTTGTGTTCTGCTCAAATATTTTTCTACGTGGGTAGATCTTTAAGACAGATTGTTCTTGAATGGGAAAAGCCTTCTAGTATATTTCAAAACTTCATTTTTCTTTTTTCTTTTTTTTGAAAGTAGGATTTATTGAGAGGACAGGAAAGCTCCCAAAGTGGGAGAGAACCTGAGGGGGTTGCCCCTCATTTTTCATAAAGACATAACGGTGACATTGACAATAGAGAAAAAAATTTCTAGCACAAATGTTATGTTATATAAGGAACATATAGAAAATACTTTGACTGGCATACATAAGTAGAGGTTGGAATCGATGGCTAAAATTTACGTCTTTATCTTCTCTGAATATTTCAGAGACTAAATCTTGAAATTGCAGTGCTGTTCTTATTTTATACTGTCCTGACAGCCAATGGGTAGGTCTGGCTGTGCACAGTTTACATAGATGCATATTTCAGATTTCAGAACAAAATGCAATTGAGAGATAGATTTAGAACTCTTAAATCAGTCATTCAAAGACTAAATGTTATTTTCTTGTCCTCTGATAATCTTTCTTCCGGTTTCCTAACAAATGACCTTAGAGATAATGATTGCATGCAGTTTGCCATCTCCCAGAAGGACCATTCATTTCCTCTAACATTTCAGAAAGAAAAGTGACACTTTTCTCTTAGATGTAAATTTTCTCTTTTCTCTGCAATAGAGTCAAAATATAGTTCTGTGTGTATCCCTGAATGTCTCTCTGCAAGCATTGTACTGGCTTTTTGTTTGTTTTAATATTTTGAGAGAAGGCCAAATTTAAGCCATGTAAGTTATTTTAAAAGGGTTTTTTTTTCAGACTAAGAACTCTTAATAGAATGAGAATTTAAAATTTCCTTATAATAACTCTCTCACTAAAAAGGTTATTTATCTTATTCTTTTTTTTTTATTGTAGAGACGAGGTCTAGCCAAGTTGTCTGGGCTGGTCTCGAAATAAACAGATGTTTAAAAAGATGTTTCTCAATTTTGAGATTGCAGTACCCAAGGTTCCCTCACATTGGCCTTCACAGGTTGTGGTGACATTTTTGATGACCAGAATGGTGGGGTAAGGATAAGGGGAGGGGGATTCTATTGGAGTCCAGTGGGGGTACCAGGTATGCTAATGACCACCTTACACTGCATAGGACAGCCTCAAGAAATAATTATCTGGCTCCACATGCTATAGTGCTGAGGTTGAGAAGTGCTGATATAAGTAGTCCATTGTACCCATGCACCACATTTGTTTATTTCATCACTTGTGGATAGATTTGAATTGTTTTCAGTGTTTGATTAGAATAATTCTGCTAATAACATTTGCATGCAATTTTTTGCCTGTGTATAGGATTTCATATCTTTTGAGCAAATAGCTGAAAGTGGAATAGCTAGATGTTATGGTGGGTATACTGCTAAATGCTTAAAAAGAACCAGAAATTTTATTCTCATCAGCAGTGTATGAGAATCCCAGATTCTCCACATACTTCTTGGTCTTTTTCAATTTTAGCCATTTTCTAATAGGTGTGCAGTAATTGAGGTAACTCCATGTAGTATCAGTTTGTATTTGCTGACAAAAGACTTACCATTGTAATTCCCCATCCCAAGGTGTCCATGTTCTAATCCCTGCAACATGAACTTGTGAGCATATTATCTTAAATAGCTTAGGAAAATTAAGGTTGCAAGTAGAATAAAGATTGCTAATCACTGATCTTCAAATAAGAAGATTATCCTGGAATGTCTGGGTGGAGTGAATGTTATCAAAAGTGTCCCTAAAAGTGGAAGTGGGGGACAGAAGAGTAGGCCAGGGAGGAAATGGATATAAAAAAGACTCAACCTGGAATCACAGGCTTTCAGGATGGAAGGGGACACAAGTCAAAGAATGTAGACAGCTGGTAGAAGGTGAAAAATGCAAGGAAAATGTTTCCCTAAACCTCCAGAGCCGGTCTCAGTGGCTCACCCTGTAATCCCACAATTTGGGAGGCTGAGGTGAGTGGATTGCCTGAGCCTGTGGGTTCAAGACCCGCCTGGGCAACTTGGTGAGACCTCATCTCTACAATAAATCAAAAATTAGCTGGGCGTGGTAGCATGTACCTGTAGTTCCAGCTACTTGGAAGGCTGAGGCGGAAGGATCGTGGAGCCCAGCAGGACAAGGCTGCGGTGGCTGGGAGTGGCCACTGCACTCCAGTCTGAGCGACAGAGTGAGACTCCAACTCAAAAAAAAAAAAAAAAACCTCCAGAAAGGACTGCTCCTACATTCTTTATTTTAATTCAGTGAGATCCTTATTGGACATAGACCTACAGAATTGCAAAATAATAAGTTTGTGATGTTTCAACACACTATCATGTCTTTATTCACTCTTCGTATATTTTATTGAAATGTGTCCTAATCTCATTTTTGTTGCTATGATGATTCTGGAGGCTGCAAAGTGCAAGATCATGGTGCCAGCATCTGATGAGGGCTTTCTTGCTAAGTCATGCTGTGGTGGAAAACGGAAGGGCAAGAGTGGGTAACAGAGAGGAAGGGGGTGGGGGAAGGGGGAGAAGCGGTTGAACTCATCCTTTAATAAGGAAGAGACAAACTCTAACAATACTAGCACTAACCCATTAATGAGTGTAGAGAGTTCTCATGACCTAATCACCTCTTACTTGTTCCACATATTGATACGGTTACAATAGCAATTAAATTCAGTAAAAGTTCTGAGGGGATTTTCAAACCATAGCAAAATGTCTTCAAATCTTTGGCCCAATGATATTTTTGTGCATATTCCTATTTATTTAACAACTTTATTGAGGTATAATTTATGAAACATTCATTTCAACCATGATAACTATACAAATTATTGAGTTTTATCAAATTTGCAGAATTCTGCAACCATCATTACAACTCAGTTTTGAACATTTTTACCCCCCTCAAAATCACTTGTGCCCACTTGAGTTAATTCCTTCTCCCAAACCCAATTCTGTGCAACCACTGATCTAATTCTGTTCCTATACATTTTCTGAACATGTTACATAAATGGAAACCCAGTATAGGTAATCATTTAGGTCTGATTTCTTTCACTTGGTATAATGCTTTTCAGGTAAATGCATGTTGTTGCTTGTTTCTGTAGTTTGTTTCTTTATATTGCTTAATAGTATCACATTGCATTTATACAGGGAATTTTATTTATTCACTCACTGGTTGGCAGATATTTGGATTGCTTAAAATTTGGAGCTATTATGAATAACCCTGCTATGAACATTTGGTGAGTTATATGGTTATGTTTATATTTAAGATTTTTAAGACATTGTCAAACTGTCTCCCAAAGTGGAACCCTTTTGCATTTTCCACATAAATAATGTCTAAGGAGTCCTGTGTTCTCACATTATTAACAGAACTTGTTGTTTGTTTCTTTTTATTGTAACACTTATAGTGAGTTTGGAATGGTATATCACTATGATCTTAATTTGCATTTCCCTGATGATGAAGGATATTGAGCATCTTTGCAAGTCACATTTTGGTAATTCTCAAAATATGTCAAGTCTTCACGTTATTGATATAGTTGTGATCAATAATCTTTGGTGTTATTATTGTAATTGTTCGGGAGCATCACAACATGTGTTCATGTAAGAGGGTGGACTTAATTAATGAGTATATATGTTCTGACTGCTCCACTGATCAACCATTCCTTTATCTCTCTCCCTCTGCATAGGCCTCTCTATTTCCTGAGATACAACAATATTGAAATTAGGCCAATTAATAAGATAGAGTCACTCATCTCTTATTTTAAATGAAGAGCTAGGATTAAATTCAGTGGGAAAGGCATGTTGAAAGGCATGTTGAAAGCTAGGCCTCTTGAAACAACAGCCAAGTTGTGAATGCAAAGAAAAAGTTCTTGAAGAAAATTAAAAGTGCTACACCAGGGAACACACAAATTATAAGAAAGTGAAATTGTTTCCTTGCTGATATGAAGAAAGTTTGTATGGTCTGCATAGAAGATTAAAGTAGTTGCAACATTCCTTTAAGCCAAAACTTAATATAAAGCAAGGCCCTAACACTTCCTTCAATCTTTCAAGCCTGAGAGAGGTGAGGAAGCTACAGAAGAACTGTTTCAAACTAGCAGAGGTTGGTTTATGAGGTTTAAGGAAACACTAAATATATTTCTTTTTATATTACCATACCTATTTCCAAAATATTTATGATGTTGACTTGCATAGAACCAAGACTAGTTGAATCTTCTGCATGTAAATGTTATACTATACTGATACTATTTGCTCTATTTGTGGTTCTCAACCTTGGCTTTGGGTGATGTAGTAACCCCAAATCTGAGAGGGCTTGCCTGCAATGTTCTTTTTCTATTCCAAAGAAGTCACTCTGCTGAGGATCCAGCAGGAAAGACACTGGTTTATTAAAACTTACAGGAGACACCGATAGCGGCTGTTCTCAGAAGAATCTGTATCTTGGGACAATACAGCAAGTAGTTTTACAATAAAGCAAGTTAATTATTCAAGTTGCTACTTGGTATTTACAGGTACATTGATTAAGAGTGATGCCCGCATTGCTTTCAGCATTGCTCAATAACCTGCATCCCATGACTCATTACTGGGAATATGCATGTTCTTCAGAGATCAGCCTTGGCCAGAGGCTGCTCCTGAGGGAGGGGGAAGAAAGAAACCAGATACAGGGGAAAAGAGTCTATGTCGAGACAATTCCTCACACTGGGCATTTGTCCAGTAAATTGGAATCTATGGGCATGGGCCCAGGCATAGGAATTTAAAAATTGTTTTTGGTAAATCTATTTAAACATTTTATTCAGAAATAATTGTAGATTCTTAGGCAGTTGGAAAACCTCTACAGTTATTTTACCCAGCCTTCCCCCATGATAACATCTTGAAAAACGATTTTCTATTTTTTTGGTGTTGCCAGCACATTGATATTGTTTAAAGTCATGAGACTATTCTAAAGCATGAGCTTTTTAATGAATAATAATGAGGATAAATTATCAGAGGAATTTGAGAATAAATGGTTCCTGAGGTGAAGGGTAACCTAGGGAATATGGTGTCTTAGAAGCCAAATTAAGACACATTTACAGAGAGGGGTGGTGGTGGTGGTAAACAATGTCAGTTATTGCTCCAATATTTTTGTTTTCTCTCGTTTTTGGATACAGAATTTCTCTTGGTCTCCCAGTCTGGAGTGCAATGGTGTGATCATAACTCACTATAACCTCCAACTTCTGGGCTCAAGGGATCCTCTCACCCGAGTCTCTTGAGTAGCTGAGTCTACAGGTCCATGCTACCACATTCAGCTAAATTTTTTCCCAGTTTTTGTATAGATGGTGTCTCCTTATGTTGTCTAGGTTGGTTTTAAATTCCTGAAATGATTCCATGAAATGTTCTTCCACCTCAGCCTCCCAAATTGCTGGTATTACAGGCATAAACCATGGTGCTTGGCATCTGATAGTAATTAAGATGAAGACTAGGAATTAACTTTTGGATCTAGGAAGAGTCCAGGAGTGACAGACCAAGTTAATTTTCACAGAGAAGGAAGACTGCTTGATAGTTCTAGATAGAATTGGAAGAAAAGAATTGAAAACTTCAAATAGTGATAGAAATTGGGGAGAAGAAATGGAGGAGCAGCTTGAGGGGAATATAGGGTCAGAAGGAAGTATCTATGTTTGAAGAAGCAACATTGCAGTATGATTATATGTGGACTGTAATGTTAAAATAGTGCAGGGAAATTGTCAGTGCAGGAGGGAGAATTAGTGAGTATCTTGGAGGTGCATCTGTGTATGGGGATGATAGCTAGATTCTAGTACAAAGGGGAGAGGCATGGACAGTTAGTTTACATTTGGTGTCAGGAGGGAAGGTGAGTGCATGGGCACAGAGCAAGCAGGTGGACAGACGTGGAGAAAATATTTTCTTCTGATTGCTACTGCTTTACTTGTCTAATAGGAAGAAGGTCCTCAACCAAGAGTAAGCACTGGGCGGGGAAGTGGGGGAGGTTTTCAGGAAGAGAAGGTGTATAATATGAATATATGAGCATGGAAGCCTCATCAGACTAGCAAATATGTTAGAATTGTTGGGCCACACTGAAGGCCTTCCTGAAGCTACTGGTCAGGAGTCAAAATGAGACCAAAGGTTAAACACCCCAGGAGAGTTCTGCTCAGCAAGAAATTCTGGTTGTTTCTGTCATTAGAGTCATCACCAAATCAATGTCTGAGGCCCACAGAGAAAGGAGCAGAGTTAAAAGTTCCAAACAAAACACAGCAGCATTAAAAGCTTTGATGCAGCTTTAAAAGCATGTAAACAAAAAATATAAAGAAGAACATGTCCCCACCCCACTTCTCATCAAGGGGCAATGCAAAGAGTCTCCTGCCTTGAAATGGGTGGAATTTTCAGCCACACAGGGTAAGAATGTTGATATCATGGAAGTTTGAGAAACCTGTAAGTGTGGAAGAGCAGGAGGACACCGCAGGACCCAGGACGAAGAAGAGGATCAACTTGTGGATGTTATGTCTCATCAACAAGATCCTTCTGGATATTTCTAAAGAGACTGAATGTGGACTCTTCATTACAGACTGATGGATGCAGGCAGTGAGGAAAAGAAGTCTAAGCACAGTTCTTGATCTGGATGGCAGCATAGGAGAAACTCAGAGATTTAAAGCACTAAGGAACTTGCCACACCATTGCTGACTTGAAGAAGAGGAAGACATATGAGAAGGAATGTGGGTAGCCTCAAAATGCCGCTGTTGTAACCTGGCTCATAACCCGCAAAGAAACAGAACCACCACTCCTACAACTGTGAGGAATGGAGTTCCAACAGCTTAAATGAGATTGGATGCAGATTTCTCCCTATCGCCTCCGGCCAAGGGATCCACGTGGGCAATATTTTTATTTTAGACTGGGCTTCCCTGAGCAGAGAATCCAGCCATCCTTGGAAATGTATGTTAATAAATGGGTACTGTTGTAAGCCACTAAATTTATGGTAATCTGCTTTATGCTCCTTTTGCTTTGGGAGGAGGAAGCGAGAGAATTTCTAGAGCCCATGGGTTCGAGACCAGACTGGGTAACATGGGGAGACCTCATCTCTACAGTAAATAAATAAATAAAATTAGCTGAGCGTGCTGGTGCACGCCTGTGGGTCCAGCTCTTGGAAGGCAGAGGCAGAAGGATCACCTGAGCCCAGCAGGTCAAGGATGCGGTGGCTATGAGTATGCCACTGCACTCCAGCTTGGGTGACAGAGTAAGACTCTAACAGCCTCCCGCAAAAAAGAAAAAGAAAATATGAATTACAATGCAAGGTTTTTTGAGGATTCAGCTTCAGTATGTGAATGTTTATTCACTTGCAAATTTTGTGAATGTGCTGTGGTTCTACAATTTTAATGTGTGTAAAAATACACACACACAATCACACATATGTATATATAAATTTAAGATGAAAAATAATACAAATGGAGTTGTGATGTTTTCTGCACCCAGTGCACTGTCTCATCCCTTCCTGCTGCTGAGCTCCCCCAAGTCCTCCCTCCCTAATGAACCTCCTACTTTCAGATGATGTGTGTGGAAGAGGGGAGGACAGGGATGTCAGCTCCTGGGGCTTGATTCTGTGTACTTTTGCCTGCAGTTTTCAACAGCTGTGATGACAACCTTGGACTGCAGGTGTATTCAGCACTCAGAAAAAGGTTCACTTTTCATAATGGAGTTTGTCCAGAGAGAGAGAGAGAGACATGGAACACACTACATCCCTCTGGTTTTCATGAAAATTAATGTAGCGAAATTTCCTTAGCTCGTCATTATTTTCCTATTAGACCATACTGTAAATGAAATGACGGACTGCTATCATGAGGAGCTCTCATACTTTGAAATATATTGTTATCTAAATGGCAAAGTGATTTATTTTTGGCTGAAATAGTAATAAACATCACAACTTGGTGATGGTGGAAAGATTCTCCCCTAGAAATATCACCTGGAGGATCTATGAAAAGGATTCTTTAACAGAGGTTGGATGGTGCAGTAGAGGAAGCATTTGGTCTGAGTCCAAAGATGTGGAAATCGAGTGCATGTGTGGCTTGGGGATTATCTCTGTGTCTCAAGGTCCCCATGTGTTAATTAGGTTACTGGTCCAGAGAAGAGGCCACAATTACATTTCAATACCGGCTCTTCTTCCTTCATCTTCTCTCTTCCACTCCCTTTTCCACCTCCAATTCTCCTTCCCTCCTCTCCTCCTGTTCTTCATCTTAAAGTCACTCCTATGTCTACAGAAAATTAGGGACAGTTATAAGGCGAGGGAGTGGTGAAGGGCAGTGTGGTTCCTGAGCAAATGGGGGAAGTAGCAGCACCCAGCACTTCTCTTGTCAAGCTCTGGTTCCTTCTTAGATTATGCACAGAAATTTAAGATGGTGTTGGCCATGGCAAACAGATCCTAGACCTGAATGTCTTTCTTAGTCTACCTTCTGCAACTCCTTTGGTCATACAGCCTCCTGGGAGTCCTTCCAGCTATCCTAGATTATAAAATATGTAGACATTTTAGGGACAACAAGGGCTCAGAGTCCTACCTGAAGCTTTTGTCTTTTCCTCTACTGAGAAAAGCTCAACAAAATATAATCATTTTCCCAGAAATTACTTGTGCTAGTTACTCTGTTTGGTTCATATTCCTTTCCAAGAAGGATAAGAATGAATACAGATTCTTTAAGATACATTTCCCATATATCACTTCTGTAGAAATATTTTGGCCCACAAAACTTACAGAAAGTAGAAAGAAAAACATTAAAACAATATTCATCCAGACAAGTTAAGGAAAAAAAAATCTTAGACCAAAGCTCTCTGTTACCCACATTGCTTTTATCAGGATAAATGAGTTAGTCATGTTTTACTATGAAAACACTAGAATTTCCTGAATTTTTCTCTATTTTTCTAAAAGTTACATAACTCTACACCTTTTTCTGGATTATAGTTTCATCTTCTTTAATGATATAGTTTAGAAATGTTGGCTGATCTGTCCAAAGAGGAAGTATCAATTTCATGATTAGGGTCATGTGGATGTGGTGTTCACAGGTACTGAATGAAGGGCACAGGGAACAGTCAGAGCCCACCCCCCCCCCCCAAGATGGCACTGACCACTCAGGCCACATGGAAACAACAAAGTCCCTAAGTTCCGGCTTCCCCCTATACGATTTCTCGTGTGTGCAAAGTTCAAACTTGCTAGCACCCTCCAATAATAATCTCGGCCCGCCCTATTTCCCCTCTGCTCTACCCAATAGGATGCTAGCACGACCTCTTCCTGCCCTCGCTAAACTAATAAATACAGCCCCTCCCTACATAACTCTCTCTCTCTCTCCCCTTCTACCTCTGTAGCTACCACTTTAATAAATCTCTTGGTCCCCAACTGGTGTGGAGTTGTTATTAGCGCCCAAATACTTTCAGGTACGTGTTGACATATTCTGATTATGAAATATTATTGAGTGGATTAGAGAACATTCAAGGACACTGTCCATAGTTCTGTGATTTAATAACATAGCAAGGCTGGGCTTGGTGACTCAGCTTGTAATCTCAGCACTTTGGGAGGCAAAGGTAAATTGATTGCTTGAGTCCATGGGTTCAAACCAGCCCGGGCAACTTGGCAAGACCTCGTCTGAACAATAAATCCAAAATTAGCTTGGTGTGATAGTGTGCATACTTGTAGTCTCGGTTACTTGGAAGGCTAAGGCAGAAGGATCGCCGGAGCCCAGCAGGTCGACACTGGGTTGACCATGAGTATGTCACTGCACTCCAGCCTGGGTGACAGAGTGAGACTCCAATTCAAAATAAATAACATAGCAAGAAAATCTCATAATGTAACAGATTTCAACACCTAATAGTGATAATTTTGTCAAAGACATTGTCTGAGTATATTTTATTTTTCATTAAAAATAGCTATACCCAGAGATCACTCACATCCATTTGCTCACTCCTATTTTCTTAGAGAAAAGACCATGTTGCTGTCATACCAATGAGTAATCTAACATGGTTAACCAGAGACATATATTTGACATCTGTTTATCCTGATTTTACCAAGTCAAAGGTGGCAGGATTTTCATGAACAGTGAGAAATGTGTGGTCTGAAGTAAGTGCACAAATTGGAAAATGTTAGGTATATAATGACTTTTATTATTATATTAAATGTATATATTTTTAATTTAACCTATGTTAAAATGCTAATTTCCAAGTAATTTTACTGAGACAATGTATGCCTCAAGCACCAATTAAGTGGCATATTTTCTAATATTTCAAAGTTATTTTCATCAATTTGTCTTTTTGTCACTATGTAATGAATACAGAATAGAGCCTAACTGCCTGAATCTTGGTAAATACACATTTCTTGGACTTTTTAAAAAAAGGAATCCTAAATAGCCCAACAGTTTAAGCTATGTTAGCTGAACATTAAGATTAGGGGTTTGTCATATTCTGGAAATATGTGTGATACCATTTGAGAGCGCTGATATCTTTTAATGATAAGGTAAACAATATCATTTCATATTTTTAGGCTGTAAGTATCAATTTGTCAGAAGATGTAATTGAAATAGTGCCAGGAATAGGATTCATTTTGTGAAAAAGCTTCTTATGTTTGATAACAGGGCATATTTTATGTAAAAATAAAGCAAACCTCACAACCTGACTCACACTGTTGCATGCAAAATAATGTGCAGGTTACATGGCCCCAGAGAATGCGTGTGCATCAGGTGCTTCTCTGCTGCGTCACTTCTCCTAGAGTCCATTTGCCCAGGACTCCCTTCTTCAGGTTTCTAGAGTCAAGACTTCAGTCATTTTCAGTGCAGGGCTTGTGCCCAACCAATCAGAAAATATGACCTCTGGTGCCACGACAGGATTATCACTAAAATCAGACAAATAAGGTGTTTTCCCTCTTTAGATTCTGGCAGGGTTTTGCCTGTTTTCAAAGTTTGTGATTCTCTAAACTATGGATCAGAGCTCAAGCTAATGACATTATAAAAGAACAGCAATACAAAAACATGTCCTCAGGGGACACTGCTGATGGTCTCCCTCTCTTGTGCTCCAAAATTGTTAAGTGTGCTCAGATCCCCTAGGAAGTGTCTATCCCTGGGAGGTTGGTCAAAGGATTTGAGGTCTCTGAGAGAGATCTGTGTGGAAGGTCTGTGTATGAAACCTCTCTGTGAGAGCTCTCTTGGTGTGAGTCCTTGCCAGATGTCTCTGTTATCTCTTTCAAGTGTCTCTGTGTTATCTCTGTCCAAGTGTTTTTGTAG
Source organism: Tarsius wallacei (assembly GCA_963574415.1). NCBI lineage: Eukaryota > Metazoa > Chordata > Mammalia > Primates > Tarsiidae > Tarsius > Tarsius wallacei. Next base: position 15,248 of record CAUYQG010116203.1, on the reverse strand, counting down.
AAGTCTCTGTCACAGGTCTCTGTGTGGATCTCTGTGGGGGTTCTCTCAGCTGTGGGTCTCAGGCCTCTTGGGGTCCTGTCAATGCTGAGCCACCCTGAAGCCCACCTGGACACCAAGCAAAGACAAGAAGTGGCTCTAGGATCAGCATATGGGGACTGTGCCTGCTCCTCCCCCAGGTGCCTGCAGGGTCCCCAAGGTAGGTTTTGCAAGGCCTGGGGACAGGCCCACCTCAGTTGGCATCTGCCTCTGTGGGCCTTCCAGGCTCAGGACTCTCCTGGGCAGGCAGCTCCTGAGTGTGAAAGCCTCTGGAGAACTGGCTCCTGCCTGCTCTGTGGACAGTGCTGGAGGAGGAAATGCAGTGGAGAGAGGGAGGGAAGCGGGGCCAGCTGTGCCCACTCCACCACCGTGTGGACCATCCTTTCTGCCCTGCATGCCCAGATCACTCTGAGGCCTCATCCCCTACTGGCCTCTGGGCAGGGGAGGCCCAGGACCCCAGACTCAAATGTGACCAGGCTGTGTAAGGGTCCCCTCACTGTGAGTCCCATCCTTTGTCCAATCCTCCTTTCCAGAACTCCAGAGGTGATGGTGCAGGCTTGTCAGACACGTCGTTAGAAAATTAACTTAGCATCCCTAATTCTTCTCCCACATGTCACCTTCACCCTCTAGGACCCCCATCAGTAACTCCTATGCACAGGGTCACACAGAGGGGAAGGCAGAGGTCCTGGGACCCCTACTGGCTCCAGTCCACACCCGGGGGCTGGAAGTCCTGTCCTGGCTGCTGTGCTGGAGAGCGAGGTGGGTAGAAACCAGAGGGAGTCACTGCAGTGTCATCAAGGCTGAGCCAAGAGTACTGGCAGAGCTTAAGTCCATCCCAGACCTATCAGGCAAAGAAGGGGCTCCCAGGTGGGCCAAGAGATCCAGGGGGCAAGGCTCTTCCCGGCTTCTGAACCCAGGGCCAGCAGGGCACACATCCCATGCTCCCGGGCCCACTTCAGGACTGTGAGGTTGCTTGGCGGAGACATTCCTCCAACCCACAGGGAATTCGGCCCTACGAGGTCTCTGCAAACCCATCCCCAACAGCAACACAAAGGTCAGGGAAGAAGGAAATCCAGGAAGTTGGGGTAAGCCTAATGTGGGGTGGAGTCTCCATAGGGTTTTCTGGGCCTGCAAAGTCCTGAAGGTTCTCTGTCATGACCCAGTTGTGGAAACAGTGTGCAGTGAGGGAACCAAGGTGAGGCGGGGTCTGCAACACCACTGTCAGCCTCCTCCATGCCCTGGCTCTTCTGGAAGCCTCACTCAGGAAGAGTAGACGCTGACCCCTTCCCCAACCCAGCACGGCACAGACAGAAGCCACCACCTCTGCTGGGAAAAAAACATATATTTGGACATAATGCACATCTTTGTCGGAAGAGACCATTAGTACAAGAGGATGTGCTCATTTGTGATAAAACTGTTTTTCTCCATATGGATCTATTTTTTTCTGGGAAAAGCCTTCTCTACTGGAAGAAATGTGAGAGGCCTTATCTGATTTAGCAGACAAGACAAAACTTTGAAGATGGTATGTGGGGTGACAATGAAGGTGGTCCAAGGTTCTTGCCACTTTTGGCCTATGCAGGCTGGGACCAACTGGGGACACAGGCTCCCTGGGGAGTGAGGTCCAATTTCTGTCCCTATCTTTGATCCGCCTGTTCTTGATGGGGGTGGTTTGGTGACTGCAAGCTGTATTACTCATCCTTCTTTGCTTTGGTTGGGAGGGAGCCTTGTGGTAGTGGGAACTCCCATATACCTGGGCTTGGAGTTCCCCTTTGTGCCAGTTTATCTCCACGGCTCTGCGTGCATGCACAATACCCAATTTTTCTAACAGGATCTCTCCAACACGTTTAATGATTGTCCAGACTTCTTCAGACCTGCTATTCATAAATAATATTTGGTTCTGGGCAGTGGCTGATGGATGCTTGCCTTTGTGCAGGGAATCTTCCTGCCCTTGCCATTTTTTATTGGGGTTAAGATACTGCAGATGGGAACCTACCCTTTTCCAGAGGCTTTCTGGAGGTGCCTGTCCCTTCTCTGGCAAGAGCTGGACATATTTGCTTCCATGAGTGTCTCCTGTTTCTCTGACCTGGGCAGGGTGACTCCTCCTATTGACTTGGGAGATTGTGGGTCTTGCAGACCTGTTCTCCTGATCCCCAGCTTTGGGCATCCCACTGCCTTCTTTCCTGTCAGTAGGGCCTAGTATCTTGTTCTGACTCGTCCATGGGGCCTTGACTTTGGGGTTCCCAGTCTCCCACTGTCCTTGACTGCTCCCTCCCTTCCTCAGATGCTCATAGAGCCCCTGGGAATCTGTCCCGTTCCTACTGGACACAATTTGGGAACCAGACAAAGGGTCCCAAGAAGGCAGAATGTCTGTGGCAGGAAGCATGTCCATGCAGCAACCTTGAAGGAATAGGCTAGTGGTGCAGTCTTGCAGAAGAACACCAGAGGCACAGCCTGGAGGCTCCTTCTCTGGCTTTACCTTCACTGGGAGCTCAAATTTGCTGACAACTTGTGCTTTCGGGCATAGCTCTCCTGGATCCTGAATGAAAGCAGTTCTAGAAAATGGGGGACTTTTCCTGGTCCCCAGAGATCCTGAACCTCTCAGATCCACATTTATGTTCTGGGAGTTTGCCATGAAACTGGCTCCCAAGGTGACATCCTTAGCAGCGGTCTTCTCCTCCTTGGTCTCCACTGTCTCCATGGGGTATTCAACCTTCACAATCTGGGACCCTATACTGAGCTCTGACATTGCTCTGCTATGGCAGGGTTTTTGTGGAGATACCCTCTTCCTACCATCCCATGGCTCCTTCCTGGCCACCGGTGAACTTAGTCTCAGCTCTGGGCTGGCTCTCCCTGTTCCCAGGAGTGTCTTACTGTGCCAGATTCTGTCTACAAGGCAGCATGGGAGGGATTGAGAAGGCCATCTGCCCTCCTGTCCAGTCCAAGGGACCTCTGAGCTGTCATGGGTGTCCCCAGATGATTTTCCTAGCAGGACACCCTGGTTTTCCACACACACAAGTTGGGGGGCAGAGAGAGGACTATTCGGGGTAGGGGCTGACTTTTTTTTCGTCACCTTTCCTCCTGGACTTTTCTGAGGTGGTTCTCTTAAGAAATTGGCAGCCTTGGCTAAGGAATTGTCCCCAGATTCACAGGTGGCCCAGGCGGGAGAGGCAGTGTGTGGAAGGGGTAGGGGCTGATCCTCGCCTAACTGGAGACTGATGGGCTCCAGGGACTGGAGGTTTGCACTCCACCTGTGCCTCACCTGAAATCTTGTAATATGTGCTTCCAGCATCTGTTGGGTGCAGGGATCGAGGAAGGAAATCTCCTGAAAGGTGTTCACACTGGGTTTCTGACACCTCCAGGATGCTAGATTCCCAGTTTTCTTTTGGGTGTCATGCTTGGGAACAGCATGGTTGACAGTAAGCCAGGATTGACTCTCGCTAACAGCGATCATGCCCTGTTTGAATTCCCCCAACTTACTATCCACAGGGACTTTCAGGGATTTTTTCAAATGCTTCTTCTCTAAGTCCCTGGGTAAGTCATTCCCTGATTCATATTTCTGGGGCCTCCTGAAGTCACTTCCCAATTCCTCTTTATCTTCTTCCAGAACCTTCACTGAGGTGACTCCCAAACATATGCATGGATCTTCTGGGATTCGCTCCATTTCTTGATCTTGATCCTGGCTTGGGCCCTGGACTAGGTGGAACCCTATGGAAGGCTTCCCAGAGAACCTTCCAGAGTGCCTGGACCCCATCTTCTGCACATCTTTGGTGCCCTCATCTATAAGTTTAGAAGACTGGGAGGGCAGGGAGACCTCCTTATTGTCTTTTACCTGAGACTGACACCTCCTTTGAAGTTTGTCTTGAGGCTGTATAGGTTCCCCGAATGGCTGGGATCTGCAGGGAGGGCAAGATCTGTGTTCATCTTTGATGAAACGTCTTTGAATGTGCTGCTGCAGTTGCCCCTGACGCTCAGGGATGATGGCATCTTCAGGAAGGTTGGAGGCTGACTTGGGGCTCTGGGAGCCTGAGGTGCCCTGAGGAAGGTGGGGAGTGGGTTGGCTAAAGCCTGCCTGAGAGTTTTCGAGCAGAGAGGGTAAAACCCTCCTCCACTTCAATCTCTTCTGCAAGGGCCATTCCAGATGTTGATTTTCAGTTGGGATGATAGACTGTTCTTTCTCCTGGGATGTAGGACAGGGTGTTCTAAAGGACCTACTATTGGGCGTAGATGAGCCATTTGGGATAGAGCATGGGGAATGAGACCGAGTCTGGAACCTAGTCAGGGGTGGAGAATGGGACTGAAGCCGGGTTTCAGTCAAAGGTTGAAGTTTGGCCACAGGATAAGGCCGGGGTTGTGCTTGAGAAAGTTCCAAAGGCACTTTATCCTGGGTTGGACCTGAGATAGAACTAGGGACTTTGTTGAAGATCACAGAGCATGATTTTTTTGAGGCAGTTTTCCTAGAAACCCAGGCAGTGGCCACCAACGACTCACTGTGCAGAGAGGGGAAACCCCAGAAGAGCTGGTTGCATTTTTGCCATAAATGGTCCCCCAAGGCCTCGGGATCAGAGAGCTGCTGAGAACCAGGTAACTGCTGTGGTTTAGCTGCCATGTTCCAGAAGGGTTGTGGGGTCACAGTGGCTCGTTCCTGGCCCAGTAACTTTAACATAGTCCCCAGATCCAGGGGGTAGTCTGACCCCTCCTTTTCTTTCTCCTTCCACAACTTCAGCTCTGCTTTCCTGCAAATTAGTTGCTCCAGCAGCTTCTGAACATCAGGGTTGATGAAAGTGTGGCCACCAGCCTCCATCTGTCTATGTTGGGGGTCTTCCCAAAGCAAAGCCTCTGGTGTGTTGTGAAAAAGTTGTTCTTGTTGGGAATTGCCCTGTGACCAGATTAAGGAGAACAGGGCCTTTGCAGTCTCCCACCACCAGGAAAGGATCAAAATGGTTCGTTCAAGGAATGAGATGGCAGGCACCACACAGATGTTACCTGGACAGGAGCTATCTAGGGCAGTGCCCAGGGGGATTTTCTTCAAGTCTGATGTACCTCTTTGAGGTTCTGATGACAGGGTGGAGGCCAGAGGCAGAGAATGCTCAGCCAGAGGAGCTGGGGAAGCGGATGGTGACAAACTGATGGGAGAAGCGTCTTCCACATGCTCCCTATGGAGCTGGTGGGCTCTGGCAGGCACTGGTGTACACACCTTTACCAGGGGATCTTGACAGAAGCTCTGATGAAAGTCTGCTATGCCAGTCATTGTCAGGTGGCTGCAGGAGACATGAGGCACAAGCTGCAGCCAGGAGCGGTTAGGGCCAGGAGGCGCAGCAGGGTGGGCACTTGTGGCTCCTCCACTACCCCCATGCTGACTTCACAAAGCTCTGCCTATCCTTGGCCCCAGGGCTTTAGCCCCACCCAGTCCAGTCCCATAGTCTCCTCCTCCCAGGTCAGCCCCAGATGGGGTCACATCCTAGGATCTGGTGGACAGGAGGGCAAGTGAGAGAAGGGGAAAGCCCCTCACCTTTGCAGTTGGAAAACTAGATCCCGAGCCTCCTCCAGCTCCCTCAGGCAATCTCTACAACCTGGAAATCAGGAGAGAGGTTTATGGTGGTGAGGTAGGGGCCTGGAGATCTCCCAGGAGGCTGAGTGGATGTCTCTTTAGGGGTGAGCTTGGGGGATTAGGTCCTGAAGCCCAATTATTCCTGTCCATAACCATATAGCCCGACAGTGATAGCAAAGCTGTGATGGGGAGTGTATCATCATTTACAAAGTGCTTCCACATCCATCCCCCGTGGTATTCACAGTTGCCCTTAGTGGGGAACGGACAAGGGTTGTCACCTAGACAAATCAGCCTTAGCTGAGTTAAACAGTTGTTCCCATGGACCTGGAGGACTCCCTCACATCCAAGCAGTCATTGGTCCCTTACCCCTACATAACCCCCTTGAACAATGACCCATCATGGCTTCATTCCAGCATGGAATCTGAGAAAGATCCTGGGTTCTGATTTCCTTCCCAAAAGCTTTTCCTTCAGCCCTCTGCAACTGACTTCTTGGAGACTCATTTCTCAGGAACAGACAGAACAGTGTCACCTCTTCAACTTTACCTTTCAGAGTGTTGTTCTTCTTTCTCCTACTGGATCTCTCCCTCATCTCCATTTGACACTAAGAGATAAGAAAGAGGGAGGAGCTGGAAAGAGTTCTCAGCTTTTTTTCCTGGACAAGCTGCAGACATGCGGAGCTCACACATAGCACGACTTTCTACATTTAGCTCACAGAGCTCTGTGTTCTTTTCTTTCCTTTTACTCATTTTCAGAGTGGATAGTGGTACTTTGTTTTCTTTTTTTAAAAACTCAAGAAGGGATTTTCTATGTGACATCCACCATGGATGCCCTTAGTCCCTGTTCTTTTCAAGAAACACACAGACACAGACCTACAGGCACCTCTGAGCTGTCAGGTAGGATTTTTGCTTTTCCATGAGACCAGAGGCAACTCCAGGCTCTATCACAAGCTCTCAGGGGCTCAGCATAGCTCTCTGATCACCCCATACAGAGAAGTCTGGGTCCTGAGACACCTGCCACGGGAAGGCAACTGGTGAACCAGGGTTCAGGCCTGTGCTCCCACAGAGATCTCAACCCTCTCATTACCCAGCCCTCCTCCTGAGTCCTGGTCTTTGGTTCTCCCCATGGATGATCTGAGAGCACTCTAACCTCTGCCTTCCTCACCTGTCCCAAGAAAAGATAGTGAGATTTCCCATCCCAAGAGTGTCTCTAGTTGATTTGGAAAAGTGAAAATAAGAACAGGGAAAAAAAATCATTCTCTTTGGGTCTGGACTGAGGATTCCTTACCTTCCTGTTGCTCTTCTTCTTCCCTAGGTGGTGGTAGGGGTGGATCAACCAAGGCACAGGAAGGTTAAGACAACATCCATTGCCCAGGGAGTGGAGATGCGGCTCAGCCCTTTATCACTAACCTTGTCTAATGTTAAGACAAGATTCTCCATCTGAATCTCAGAGTTGCCCTAGAGCAACTGAGCCCTGGGGCTCCCCTTTGGGACTAAAGACTAGTCCCAGGCCTACATCAGAGCTGTGGCTTCCTTATCACAAAGAGCTCCTGAGGGTGGGGGAAGGGCAGCAGGAACAAGAGGCTGAAGCTTGGCCCCTCCCACACCATTCAGCCCTGAAGAGCCCTCCACTCTCCTGGGCCTTCTAGATTCTTCCACCCCCACCTGCTCAACCTGTCACAAACTGACTTTAGTCTGTGTTCTTTTTTTTCACTCTGCAACCCAGGCATTTGTTGGTTCCTTTTATCCCTTGGAGATCTGGGCTTGAGCCCACCAATTCCTAGACTTTGAATGTATCACCTTCTCCCAGGAATTTTACTCTCAGAATCTCCTCTCTTGTCATAATTTTCCCACACAATAAGTTTTCTACTTTTTTCAAGCCAGAAGAATAACTTTATGCTTATTTAATTTTCTGAATGTTGATATTTTTTATAGTTTATGTTAACTTTTGCCTTCAATCAGGCAGGGGACTGACACAAAAATTCAAATTAATATGTTATTTAAAATTCACAAAATTGAATAGATAAATAATTAAACCTCCAAATGCTATTTTTTACATTAGGAATATTACTGGACAATTAACTCTTTCAACAGAGAGACAACAGAAATGAAATTGAGCCAAAGCTGAAAACAGACAAGACTTTATTGAATCTTCCTGTTTCAGCAGAAAGGGAGTCAGCATATTGACCACAGGGATTATCTAGCTGCTTCCCAAATAAAGAAAAAGGCAAGCTTTTTAAGACGATCTTAGGGATGTGGTAAGCTCCTCATCTTCTGTCAAGTTAGCTTATAATTGTGCAATTTTCTGTTGTTTGCATTCCTCAGGGCAGGGGATTTGTGCTGTTATTGCATGAGTAAGATAAAGTCAAGAGTGTTCATCATTTTTGGGGAAATGTTGTCTCCATTCATTCCAGCCAGTGCTAGTGTCTTTCATACATCTTCAAGGCCGACCTCCTTGCTCTAGCTTCCCAGCAGTTGATGTAGACAGAGACATTTAAAAAAGGGGGCAGAAGGAAACCCATAGGCAGAAAGCATGCAACAAAGGGCATACATTATATGTAACAAAGGGCAGGGATTATATAGAACTGTACTACAAACCTAATTTTATATAGTGTTATATTGAGGTGAGCATCTATCTACGTGACCCCTGTCCCAGAATAGTAGTCACTTACTACCTCAGGAACACAATTCTGAGTTACAGAAGCTGCACACATAGTTATGAAATTTGTTGTAATGCATACACACACACAAACACACTTTTTGACAAACTGATTCATTATTTCCAAACAAGAATTTAATGTTTCATCATTTTAATTAAATCTCTCACATGCTGCCTTGATTATATTTCTTTTTACTCTGTCTAAAATACAGTCTCTACTCTTCAGAGTTTTGGTACATCTGTGCCACAATCATGAGCTGTTACCAAAATGCCAGGGTTTTAATTGAGGTCCTGCTGCTTGCCACACAGAAAGCTAATCACTGAGATAAGTATGACCAGAGAAGATGGCTTTTTACTTGGGTGGTATTAGCCAAGGAAAATGGAAGATTTATTCTCAAGTCCTTCTCCCCAGCCAACTGAAATTGGGGGTTTCCATAGTGCAGGAAAGAACGGAACTTTGTGTAGGAAATCAGCAAATAAGGCAGGGTAAGGGAGAAATCATGATGACTGAGGGGTCTGGCAATTCACTTTTCTGGATAAGGTGATTTGGTGAATTTCAGTCCCCTGGCTGAGAATCCAACTCCTGAGGAAAGAACTCAGATAAGGTAAATGTAAGTCTCAAGTTTTAAGAGCAGGAAAGTCCATTTCTATGTGTATTTTTTAAAAGGACCCACAAATGTCAGCTCTAAGGAGAAATTGCGTAGGCTTCAGTTCACTCCTTATTCTATTTAACGATTCTTCAGTTCATGGGGAATCTGATCATTTATGCTTCTGGATGCTTCATGCTGAGAAGAGGTGTCGTGGGGTAATGACTGCAAATGGAAGTGTCACACCTGCAATTGAAAGTACTCACGAGTACCTGATCACTCTCTGGCTTGTCGGAGCACCATCATCCGGTTACCTTTATCTTGGTTTTATAATATTTTAAGCCACATTGACTAACATGATTAATAACATAGATAACCAAATTTTTAAAAAAACAAAAAACATGGTGTTTTGGGGTATTTATGGTATATTTTATGGGGAATCCGAGACAAGACTCCTGGAAGCCACATGTTCCTTGATGATTTCTCAAGAAATACACTTCAAATTACACTCACAAGAGCATAATTTTACTCAATTATAAAAAGCTGTAAGTAGTTAAAGAAAAAAGTTTTCTTGGCTATGAAAATAAAACAAAAAGAACTAGCACTATTTCACACAAAAACATTCTTAAAAAAACTATTTCAGCCTTCTATTAGTGCAATTCATGTAACTAACTCTTGTTCTGCTTTATACTAGGCCAGCAATCCTCATGAACATGCTAGCTGTTCAGGATAGCTGAGAGTCCCGAAAATTTTCTCTCTAGTCCAATGGCATAATTCCAAGGTTATCAGAAACCTGCATTCAAAAGTCCTTTTCACACACTCTCCTGAAGAAGCAAGATGGGATTCCAGCTGATAATGAGTTTTTGGTTTTTGCGATTTGTTGTTGTTGTTTTTTTTTTAAGAAGAATCAAAGAAAGTCAATAACTGTGGATGAAAAAAGTCTTACAACAGCCATGATTAAAGACACAATTGGTTAGAATTGATTATTTTGGTGTCATACAAAAATATAATAGTCATAATGATGCATATATGTCTTAGTATAGAACATACACTATAATATGATTTTATATATATGAATATACTATAATAATTACTGCATATGTCTTATATATGCTATATACTAACAAATATAATACATATGTTATATAATACATATCACATATACTAAGACATATGGAAATTTCAGGAATCTCACAATTTTGGAATACATATTATGAATACAAATATATAAATATAACCCCATGAAAGTTAAACATAATTTTGTACTTCACAGTGCTTCCTATATAATTTTAAAGTACCAAATAAGCCTGGTATGTCTCTCCTGGATTTTAGGGGACCCAATATCTGACAAAAGTTTGTTTAAAATTTAAAAAAAGGCTGGGCTCGGTGGCTCAGCCTGTAATCCCATGCTTTGGGAGGCTGAGGTGAGTGGATTGCCTGAGCCTGCGGGTTTGAGACCCGCCTGGGCAACTTGGTGAGACCTCATCTCTACAATAAATAAAAAATTAGCCGGGCATGGTAGTGCGCACCTGTAATTCCAGCTACTTGGAAGGTTGAGGTGGAAAGATTGCCGGAGCCCAGCAGGTTGAGGCTGCAGTGGCCGTTCTCGTCTGGGCGACAGAGTGAGACTCCAACTCAAAAAAAAAAAAAAAAGACTGAATTTAGAACTTGGAATTTTGATTTTGAAAAGCTTGTCAAATCTTAAAGGTTTAAAACATTTAATACCACCAGATGGAATCACAGGTCATGATAAAACAGTCATTCAATTAGCCAAAATTATAATGTAAAGAATTCAAAGAAAAGCAAAAAACTTTACTTTGTGATAGAGAGGTTTCCTAAACAATAAGGCCTAATAAAGACACTGTGAGACCAATTAAATCTGTTTCTCTCTCTTCACTCATTTTTTCCCTGCAGTTTACTCCCTCAAGGTGAACAAAAAGCTTTGAATGTTAAGGCAATTTTTAATAAAATCTTACAAACAAATCTAATTTTAATCTACCCAATTTGATTATAAGTTAAGATTTTTATAAACTTTTTAAACCTTTTACAAGTTTCTATTAAAGAACAGAATATTGCTCCAGAAAAAGCCTGCCATTCTGACACAGGGGCCTAGATGCTGATTTTGCATCAGTGTGCTTTTGATATTAATGTTTAAGTTATAAACAAACTCTGAACTAATTTTATTCCTTAAAATCATCCCTTACAGTCAGGTGTGGTGGCTCAAGCCTGTAACCCCAGCACTCTGGGAGGCCTAGACAAGAGGATTGCCTGAGCTCAGGAGGTTCGAGACCAACCTGGGCAACTTGGTGGGATCTTGTCTGTACAATAAATCAAACAACAAGCCAGGTATGGTGGTGCACACTTGTAGTTCCAGCTATTTGGAAGGCTGAGGCAGGAGGATCACCTGAGCCCAGCAGGTCAAGGCTGTGGTGGCTGTGAGCGTACCACTGCACTCCAGCCTGAGAGACAGAGTGAGACTCCAACTAAAAAAAAAAAAAAAAAAAAGATTCCCTGCAGATTCAAGTGTTGCAGGATAACAGAGAGACCATGACATCGAGGCTATCTTAGGAAGTAGCAGTTTATTAGTGCTCTCGTGACTCAACAGGCTAATGCTCTAAGGCTGAGCAACCCAGAGAAAGAGGAGATTGGTTTTATCTGTTTAGTTTAGGCAAGGGAGGGGGCCAGGTTTATGGCTATACATTTTTCTTTGGACTTTGCAAGGTGGTGTTTAGCAAAACCAGATTTTCAACGAACAAATTGTCTCCAGGGTATACATGACAAGCAGGGGTTGTAAACAGATAACTTCACAAAGTAAGGATGTAGGGGTAAGGTTGTGAATGGATTACTATCTTGTATTTTCAGGAAAGTGACCTTTGGCTATTTGATTTTCTCAAGCCCCATGTCTAGCAGGTTTGGGAGCTTGCAGGTTGATTTTTAAAAGGAATAATTTTAACTGTTTTTAGCCCCTCTCTGCCACACAAGTAGTGACTACAAACATGCCACTGTTTTCTCGGGAAAGGTTTAAGAAAATGATGCCTCAAATTAGGACATTATGAGAAAGTGCCAGCTTTCAGTATTTCTCTCAGATACAGCAAGGAACCTTACATTGCTGCTAAGAAAAGCCAAAACTCAAGGAATGCCACTCTGGTGTCCTATAGCTGCTCAGAGGAAACCAGTCCCTCTCTGCCTGCCTTGTGGACTAATTTCCCAGGTATTTACTTTCAGACACTGGCTTTGAGCCTGCATACAAAGAAGCTGCCTTAGGGGGCCGACAGGCCAGTGCAGAAGTCATTCCTCTAAATGAGGATGTCAGAGTGAGACCAATGAACGTGATCAGTGAGTCCCCATTTCAAGCTTTCCCACATAAGAGTTTTGGTACTGTCAGGCCCTCAGGAACCAGGCTTCTCAAAGCAGGACATGCATTACTCCTCATGCATGTTCACTGAAAGGATGAAAAGTCAAAATGGAACAATTTTAGTCATAGTGGCAGCCATTTTAACACTGCGTAGCTTTGTCCTTCTTTCTCAGAAACACAACTAATAATCATTAACAAGAAACAAAACCAATTTCCACGGGTGTAGTTTCTAGACAATCACTTCTAACCCCTAGCAAGTTCCTACTTAGAAATCTTTCTAAGTATTTGCCCACCAGCCATGGAAGCCAGGGCTAACCCAATCTATGGTAATCAGCCTCCTGTGACTGACCACCAGACCACCTGCACTCATGAGACTGGAAGAGGTGATGAATTGTGTGGAACCTGTGTGAAACCTTATAAGTGTGATGAATTATGTGAAATGTAATGAAACTATAACCTCATATAGTAAGAATGCTGAAACTGTGTGCTGTGACCTCTCCCCTAAAACTTAGTAATTCTTGGAAAACCCTGGAAAGAACGCCCTACTTAGAAGCCCCAAGTGGCTATGTTAGATAAGCTTTTTCTGCTTCCGTAACCCCCGCTGGCAGTGTGTAAGTGTTGTGCGATAAGCCCCTTTCAAATTCTGGTGGGCTTTTCTCTGTTGAATTGTGGCGGGCAAGCCCCTCTTCTGACTGGCTTTGTGTTGTTCAAATTTGGATTATAACGGCCTTGTAGATTAAGTGGACTTTTGCCTATTTAAGAAAGGCCCCTGCCGCAGTGTCGGGCCCTCGCCTAGAGACCTGCAAGTCTGGTGGACGGCCCTGGCCAGTCAAACCTGGCTAATAAACCTCTTTCTTGGTAAGTTGTGTGTCAGTGCCGTGAATCAAACACTTGGACCTCACATCATTTGGTGCGTTGGCTGGGAATCGAGTGCTTGACATGGTCCTTTACGCTGACTGGCCATGTGAGCCTGCTAGCCTGTAGACTCATGATGTTCATTAGCACTGGGGCAGCTGGCTGTCAGACGGGCCTGGAACGAACTCTCAGGCAGCCGACTACCGGGCAGACTCAGTGTTCGCCTTCCCTGGCAGACTCACAACACCTCTGGAGTCCTCTGAGAGGTAAGCCAGGTTCCTGTTCTATATGTGCACACATCTGTTTGGACTTCCAGGAAAGCTGGACGCAGTGTTACTTCCTGAGTCCAGGGTCCCAGTGAGACCTCATCAGGGTCCCCTGTTTTGGGTCTGCCCTTGGGCAATCAGGCCGGTCCTTGTCTTTGTCTCGTTGTGCTTTGTGTTTGTAACTGTCGTGTCTTCTATTGCTCTTATTGTTGATGTCATGGGGCAGTCAGGCTCTCGGCCAAACACACCACTAGAACTGGTCTTGCATCATTTTAAAGATTTCCAAAATACTGCGCAGCAAACAGGAGACCAGGTATTTAGGAATAAGCTAACTACTCTCTGTTCTTCTGAAGGGCCAAATCTTGCAAACAGTAATTGGCCATCAGAAGGAACTTTTAAACCCTCAGCAATAGAGAAAGTTCAACGGATCATCTACCGATGCCACCTAGACCAGATCCCATACATCACTGCTTAGTATTACCTTGCCCTACGGCAGCCGTCATGGATGAGGAAGGCTGAATCTCACCCTCTTCATGTTTTAGCCTTACAGAAAATGACTAAAGCTAAGCCTCCAGTCCTCCCACCTCTGCCGGAGGATGATGAGACTCCACCACCATATCCTGTGGCGGGACAGGGACAGGGAGAATGAGAAATCTTTAGTCCAGCACATACTAGGAGTGGTTCCTCTTACCAGCCCCTCTACCCCACTCTTCCTCTTCCTCCTGTGGAGGGCCCAACAGCCCCCCACCAACCAACAAGTCCAGACTCAACCTCTGGGACCTCGGGGGAAACCCCGGTCATCCTCCCTCTGCAGCAAGCTGTGGGGGTGAATGTGGAGGGGACGGGAGCCCAGCCTTTCATGGTCTATGTCCCTTTTTCTACCAGTGATTTGTACAATTGGAAGCAACAAAACCTGCCGTTCACTGAGAGACCCCAAAGCCTTATTTCTCTCTTAGAAACTATTTTCTATATGCACCAGCCTACATGGGATGACTGCCAGCAGCTTCTCCAGGTCCTCTTCACTGCGGAAGAGAGGGAGCGAATTTGGCAGGAAGCAAGAAAGCTAATCCTGGAACCTGACAGACGACCGGCTGAGCATGCACGTCTGGAGCATATCTTCCCCTCTGACAGGCCGGACTGGGACCCCAACACTGATCATGGTAGGGAGTGTCTTACCACCTACCACTAGACTCTAATGGGGAGTCTCCGGGCTGCTACAAGGCGCCCTACAAATCTGTCTAAGGTAAGTGAGGTTACTCAGGGACCACAGGAATCCCCCACCACTTTTCTGGAGTGACTCATGGAGGCTTATCAAACATATACTCCGATAGACCCAGAAGCCCCAGAAAATCGGAGGGCATTGTTCATAGCCTTTGTCTCCCAGTCGACCCCTGATATCAGAAAGAAGCTGCAGAAAATTGAAGGGTTTGAAGGGAAGAGTTTGTCAGAATTAACCAAAGTAACCCAAGAGGTTTATAATAGCAGAGATTCTTCTGAGGATAGACAGGCAAAGAAACTAGCTAAAGTAATGGTTGCAACTTTGGAAGGGACTCAGCCCACACAGCGGACAGGGGAATGCAGAGGAAAGGGTACATGAAGAAAAATCCCCTTACGCAAGGACCGGTATGCCTTTAGCAAGAAAAGGGGACACTGGAAATAGGACTGCCCAGACAGGCCAAGAAAATGCCCCCCTACCTCAGAGCCACAGCAACCAACTCCAGTGCTCCAGTTAGGATCTGACTGACAGGGCCGGGGCTCTATTAGTACCCCCAACTCGGAGCCCAGGGCTGAACTTATGGTAGGGGGGTAACCCTGTCCACTTCTTGGTGGACAGGGGCAGAGCATTCAGTTCTCAAGAAATATAATGGTCCTCTCCAAAATAAGTATACTCTGGTACAGGGGGCAACTGGGACTCAACTATACCCCTGGACCACTGAAAGAACTGT
>CAUYQG010116196.1:0-19104 GCA_963574415.1 Tarsius wallacei | reverse complement strand
GATTGTTCTGGCTATTCTTGGTCATTTGTGTTTCCATAAGAATTCCTATGTTGTTTTTGCTAGATGAGTATTTATACATATATGCACACATACACTTGTATCTATATTTTTCAAATGTCATCTTTATAATTTATGTATGATTGGATATTGTTTTATAAGACTTTTTTTTTTTTTTTGAGTTTGATTCTCACTCTGTCGCCCACACTGGAGTGCAGTGGCCGCTCCTGGCCACCGCAGCCTCGACCTGCTGGGCTCCGGTGATCCTTCCGCCTCAGCCTTCCAAGTAGCTGGAACTACAGGTGTGCGCTACCACGCCCGGCTGATTTTTTGATTTATTGTAGAGATGAGGTCTCACTCGCCCAGGCGGGTCTTGAACCCGCGGGCTCAGGCAATCCACTCACCTCAGCCTCCCAAAGGCGCGGGATTACAGGCTGAGCCACCGAGCCCGGCTGTTTTATAACATTTTACTTCACAATTTAGCGTATACATTTATTAATATGATTAACTATTCTAAAGTATAATATTTGTAGCTGCATTAAATTCTAAAAGCTAAATACCATAATATAGCTCTCTGATTTTGATGTTTATTGTAATTATACTTCCCTTCTCTGTGTGAAGCAGTGTATGAAGTTTCCCTATAGATGGTGGCATGCAGAAATTCTCAACATATCCTTTGAAAGACTTAGATCTACTAAAAATTTTACCATAATACAGGTTATAGAGTATTGTTAAAAATGTAGGGATACATTGATGACAGAGTATACTCATTATATCTGTTTTTAAGCTTACTCAAGACATTCCTGACTTATGAGTTTCAATACCACCTGCTAGTCTTGAATCTGTCTTCTTTAGCCCCAAGAGAGAGTCTAGCCCCAGGTAAGATGGGCTGGACAGATGGGGCCTTTTTAAAACCAATCTCCAGTGGCCCATTTCCCCATCTTAATTATTGGGGAGAGACGCAACAGCACAGCATGAAAAAGATAAATAAAACTTAGGTAATCCTGGTTCTAATTTATGCTTACAATAAATTATGATTGTGTCTAATTGCCTATGCCAACCACCAATTTTAACAGAAGGGGGATGACAATGCATTTCTAAAATAAAACTTGACTGAGATTGTCAATATATTAAGCAGATTAACCAGAAGAAAGTGCAGAATGACAGTTTTCACATTATCAAAAAATAATAAAAAATAATTGTCAGAAATTTTTTAAAGATACGTAATCTATATCTCTCATATTTGTGTTTCTATTCATGTTTGATTTGTTTCTTGGACCCCCACACACAAAAACAATATGTTGTGTTAGTGACCTTGATCGTGACATTACTGAAAGCAACAGAGAAAATTCTCTGTGAAGTTTCAAGGAGGCCATAATATATACGCAATTTGGATACATTTCTTAGTATTTTTAATCTTGAGCTTCCTTTTATATATGAAAAAATAATGTCTATCAGAATATCTATAAAGATGACATGATAATTTATATAAAGTACTTACCAGTGTAAATTACACTTTTGATGATAGAGTTGTACAGAGTTTTAAATTAATAAGTCTTGTCATATATCTGGAACCTGATCAAGTACTTTCAATAATATTTTCTAATTTAATCCAGACAGCAACCTTGCAAAACCATGATTTTACTCATTATAAAGATAAGAAAACAAAGGGTCAAGAAATCTTGTGACTTGACCAACATTACATAATTGGCATGGGAGCAAAGGTTAAGAGTTTAGTCTTTTGAGTCAAATTCAGGAATAACCTCCATACTCATACTGGAGTAGCCCATAGCATGCCAAGAAGAATTGCTTCCCCATCTCTTGTACATAACCTATTATAAATACCCACAGCATTGGCTCACTTCCATCCAGGTGCTTTTTACTTGAAAATTTTAAGAGTTAAAAATAAAAAATGGAACCCAGTATATATCCTGCTTAACAAAATATCAGCAAACATTAGATTTATTGATATATTTAACAAATATTTATTAAGCACCTTCTACATACTGTTGAAGAACATGCTGGATTTTATCCATATATGCACAGAATCTTTATGAAATAAGTGCTTATCTGAATAGACTTTAATTAATTTTAGGCCAAATCTTTGTTAGTTAAAATAACAAGAATAACCTAAAAGTGGGCCTTGCACTATTTACCAAATTTTCCTCATTATAACACTAGCTGTACCCGTAGAGTAATGAAGGCAGAATCTATGTGATTCCAATACTAATATTATATTTATTGATATTGCACAGTAGTGGGGCCTCACATTAAATAAAATGTAGTTTTTACAGGTGCATTTCCTCAAACTCTAACCTTTAAAATATGGAGGTATTTTATCTTAACTACCTAGAATTCAAAAACAGTCTACATAGGTCTTTAATTATTGTTGTCCCTAATAGCTATTTCGTGAATCCATAAAAATGACAGAAATTCAACATGTATGGTTCACCTTGAATGCAAAAGTATTGCAATGACCTCTGTGAAATGCTATGTAGCTGTAATGGGAGGAGTTTAATTTCCCTCCTTGAGTTTTCAAGGGAGAAAGTCATTTTCCTGGCTGACTACTGCCTGCAATGCTCACCCCATAACTAATGTACTTTTTCATTTTGTTGATTTTCTATCTGCTGTCTTCAAATATTTTCCTCCTCCTACCTCATCTTCTACCTCCAGCCTCCCCATCTTGCCCAGCCCAACTGTAGCAAGTAGAATATAAAGTCATATAGAATCACGAAATAAATTCTTTCTTGGGATCTGCTTTTTCAATCAATACATGTCTACTCCATGAGAGTTAAATTGAAAACATGTGAGAATGAAATTGCCTTGTTCTTGTTTTTCTTTTTTTTATGTGCAGTTAATGCATATTTTGCTATAAAAATTCAAAGCTGTGTGTCAGTAAACAGGAATAATCTCTAAATTATATATTGAGCATGCATTTATATGGAAAATACTGATAGAATTATTTATTACAAAGAGATATGTTTTCATGTATACTATAAAGGAAAATGTGCATTGAAAATATGAGAACTGGGATGAAATACATGCATGTACATATATTTTTTTCAGTCATTTAATCAATAAGAGTGGTCATTATGGAAGCCAGGAGCTGAGTGTTACAATATAGTAATAAATAGATATAGTCCCTGCCTTCAAGGATCTCACTTATAGGAAAGGAGATAGACCTAGAAATGGACACTTACAATGTAGATGCTATTTTAAGAGTTATCTCAGAATGCTAACAAATACACTTAGACTCTGCATGAAATTCATCTTCTTTGTCCAAGTCTTTCATTTTCTAACATTGGTCTGTGTGATCGGTCTAAAGTCAAACAGTTCATCAGTAGAAAAGTATTTCACACGCTGCAATTGCAAAATGAAAGGGTCAGAATAAAATCTTTCAAGAGAGATAATTTGCAAGATGCTTCAGGGAGAATTGTTAAAATAAAATTTTAAGAAGAATCAGATAATAACTTCAATGCAGAGGAGGACTATGACAAACTAGCTTATGATGGGAACAATATTTTATCAGTTTTCTGTTTATAAATGAAGATTAAAACAGCACTATTTTTATTTATATTGGAATTCTTGTTTTGGGATTTCTTCTACTAAACAAACGAAACAGCCAACAAATAAATATACACACACGCACACACAATTTTATTATACATGTTGTCCTTAGACATAAGAAACTTTCAATATAGTACAGTTTTCCGAAAATCATATTGAACAAATATCTTGATGAGTTGAGAAGAGGTAGTGTAGTTGGAAGTTTGAACAAATGACTTAGGAGGAAAGGAAAAAAAATTAAGGCATGCATTTTGGTTGTGTATAGTGTGTACATGCCAGCAGCTTATACAGGCTGATGTTTAGAGGGTTGTTCTATGAAAGAAAAAAAATCTTCACTGGATTGAAACTAATCCCTTAATCTCTTCCATTTGTACATCCATTTACAGTTCTCCAAGCACTTTTCCTACTGTTATCACATTTAATCTTCACAAATGCCAGAAAAGAACACAGGACAGGAATTAATCTGCCCCTTTTAATGTAAAAAGTAGAGGATGTGATTTGACCAAGGTCACAAAGACAGGAGGGGCAAAGCTAGCTAAAGCCTTTCATTTTTCTTTTTTCTTTCTAGTCATGACTCCTCTTATTACTTTTTGTAAGCCTGGAGGTAGATGTTAATTTGGGGCACGGGGAAGAAATACTTCAACAAATGTGAGTCTCATGTTTTGTACCAAGCTGTTACTCCAGATAAAAACTGACTCCTCCTAAGATTCTGCCTGCCGTCTTATTTTCAGTCATAGGACTCTTAAAAGGTGGTGCAAGGACCTCTGTTAGCTCAAAACTGTGTTTCCTCTCTGCAATGAGATAAGAGGCTTGTACCTCAACTGACACAAAGCATGCTGTTCATGTTAGGTGACATAATTTTTCATAGCAAGGCTTAGTATTAAGGAGGTGATGCATTGCCTTACATGCTAACACAAACATGTTTTCCCATCACAGTCTTGTAACAAGCAATCAGAGGACAAGAACTTTGTGCCATGGTTCTTAACTGATGAAACTCAATTAACAGAACTCCCCAGTGTGGGACTTCAAAGTGGCCTCTCCCCATTGTAACCACTTGAATTCCAACGGGGCATTTTGAAATTGGAGAGTTCCCTACTCAGATCCTGCCCATAACTTCCGTATCCCCCCAACTCTCTCAACTGAAATAGCACTCATTAATTTGACCACAATTATTTGAGCCTCTGCTACTTGCCAGCTGTGGACTAGGGGCTTGTAATGTCTACAGACATGGGCAAGATCTTTTATGGAAGATACTGATGCGATAAAGGGATGCACAGTGGGGGCTCTGAAAAAGACATAGCAAGAACCCCTAAACACGGAGGATGTGGGGAGTCCTTCAGGAAATATGTCAGTGAGGGGCTGATGAATATACTGAGAACAATAAGTTTCTGAATTTCACCAAGTATTTCATCCCACAGATGAAAAAGCACTGGAAAACCACAAAGAATCAAGAAAACGTGTTCACAGAACTGCAGGCAGTTTATTATGGTAGTACGGAGGAGCCCGGCATGGAAGGCAGGACCTTTGATGCTAAAGTAAGAGGCTTAGTCTGTATCCTGTGGGCACTGGTAAGCCATGGAGGGCATTTATACAGGGGTGTGGAGGATGAAGTCTCAATTCTTAAAAAAAATCTCTCTGGGAATTATGAATGTGTGTTGGAGGAGGCTGCCAATGAGGGCAAGGAAACTAGTTAGCAGATGTTTGAAGCATCCCAGGAGAGCAGGACTGACGGAGTCAGAGAAAGTGAAAATTTGGGAAAGTCTGAATTTTTAGGAAGTTAAACTTACTCACAAATTATAATATCAGGTGAAGAATGGTGAGAGATAGGGTGGTAGCTGGGGCAACAGAGTGGTTGGTTTTCACCATGTGTTCAAACAGAGTGGTTGTTTTCACACAAGCATAGTGATTCCCAGTCCAGCACTCATTCCTCTCCAGAGCAGGTTAATATGAATGTCAGAATCCCCCCGCTTCTGTCTTTTGACCTCAACCCTGCACTGGTTAGGTTCTGCATAGTGACCAAATTGAGCTGCAGACGTAGCCTATCACCCCAGATACCCTGTACTTGTTCACAACCTGCTCACTCGTAGATCTGGGGCCTTTGGCATTCTCCTGATTGTTGTTTTCATCTCATCAAGACCTCCCAGACCTGATAGTTGTCTGTGTTCTCTCAGTCTTCTGATTCCACCTCTCTCCACTGCCCACTGGTGGGATAACTCATCCTGCTAACTTGTTGTGAACTACCTTAGATGAAATGCCCACTCTAGCCAACACCCAGGATTCTGGAATACCTGGTCCCAGACCACTAGCCAGCTTTTGAGTCTTGACTGAGTGACTCTTATCAGAGTGCTACACAGTTTTCGCCTTCCAAATGGCCTTGGGTTTGTTATGACTTCTCTAAAGGCTACTGTGTGGTCATTTCTCTCGGAGGCCACATAGATCTTCAGACAGAAGATTTTACGACTGAATCTGCTCAGCTGCCTCTGGCATACCCTGGAATTCACTGCTGTACTGGCCACGTTTGTATTTCTGGCAGGGATCACAGGATGTGTAACTGTACTCAGTGGATGAAGCACCAGAAGGATGAAATAATTAGGTTTAGGTCTAGAGTGAATTTTGTCTCATTAAATCCTGAGATGCAATATGACCCACTGAACATAGTTCATTCACATATGCCACAGATATGTATTGTGTTCAAACTATGTACCAGATACTGTTTAAGGAATCAGAGATTCAGAGTGGGGAAAATAAAGATTTGCTTTTGTTCCAGAGATAGTGTTTTAGTAAGGAAAAGATGAATATGGATGACTTTAAAAATAAGTTAGTGATAAGTTATATGAAGGAAATAAAATAGGATAAAGAGATAGAGAGTAGTGGGGGCTAATTTTGAATGCATGCTTAGGGAAGTTCTCTCTAGCAGGAAAACATTTGAGTTGAGGTAAGAATGTAGGCAAGAGTCAGTCCTGCTTCCTGAGAAGGCCGGTAGGAAATGCATTTTAGCCAGAGGAAACAGCTGGTACAGACACTCTAAGTAGGGAACAAGCTTAGGTGAATACAAGGAGCCCTAGGTACATTTGTCTTGGACAGTCATATAGAAGTTAGATTTTGTTTAAAAAATTGTATTCCGGAAGGTCATCATCATTTCTTAATTTTCCAGGACATGTTTCTCTTTTTATTATTTAGATGAACAGTTTGGCACATTAGAAATAACACAGGCTTTAAAGGCAGACATAATTCGGTTTAATTATCAATTTCATCTCTCTCTATTTTCATTAACTTAGGTAAGATATTTAAAATCTTTCAACCTCAGTTTCCTCACCTGTGTAAATAGGACATAAAGATTGACTTCAAATATTTAAAGTGAGAATCAAATGAAATAAGACATTTATTGATACTTAGTAAATTTCCTGAGACATGATATATATTTAATAAATATCATTTATTTCCTTTTCTTATTAGAGAGGTTTAAGAATATTATAACCAGAAGCATTATTAGAGTTATTATTCATTTCATAACCCCCTGGCTTCCATTTAAGGAAAATTGTTTTTATTAGTATAATGACATGTGAATAGAAATTTGAACATCACAATATTTGCAAGTTCTATTAAATGTATTTAAGTGTCAAAACTAAAAGACAATCTCAATATGTGAGTAATCTACTAAAACATACCCATTTTCCTGGTCCTTGAGGATGAATAATGTGAACAAATAGAGAAAAAAAACATTTAGTGAGAATAGTATTTAAGGATGAGAGGAAAACAGCACCATGACTGATAGCTCAGTCAGGACCAAATGGAGATGGCAAAAGCACTGTTAAAAAAAAAAAAAAGATTCCATCAAGAGAGCAGGGAGACAACCTACAGATTGGGAAAAAGTAAATGTAAAAGACATCTTTAGAGCAACATCTAGACAAGTGTTTAAGCAAATATTTGGTCACCATAGTCTAGCCAGGTTAATATAGAAAATTGATCATCACAATCAGTAATGAGGATTTCAATTTTAATAAACAGAAACCCTAATTCAAAATGACTTGAGTGATCACAATATTTATTACCTCACATCAGAGGAAATCCAAAATGACCCCAGTGCTGGTAGAACCAGATTCATTCTGTCCCTCAAATTTGGCATCTTCTATGTTGACTTCATCTTCAGACCTAGAGCAAGATAGCTGCAGCGTTTTGAGACTTCACATTCTAGAAACAGACCGAGAAAGACTATTTCTTCCTATGTTGCTTTCATAGAGTCTAAAAATACTTTGCACTACTAGAATTTTTTCAGGCCGGAATCAGGTCACATGCTCATTTCTAATCCACACCATCAAGAAGTAAGTCAAAACTTTGCCTGGTTTGGACGGATCACCTGATGAGGTATAAGTGTTTTGGAGTCATCCACAATGTCTGCCATAATCAGTTAAATTTTTACTTGCATTTTTCATGGGTTTTTTTTTTTTTTGGTGTTATATCTATTTTATTTGCAGTTCTTGCTGTCAATCTAAAAAATTGCTGATAACTGCATGGATATGAGTTGAAAATCTTGTACTTTCTCTTACCCACTGAGTATTTTTACCTGGATATGACATAGCTTTCTGAAATTTAGCATTTTAAGACAATATTCCCAGCCTACTATTACTTTTCATTAGTGACTAGAAGCATCATCGACTAAATTACTCTGTAAGAAACCTGAGAATCAATCCAGACATTCTATTTTCTCACATCTGTATCTAATTGTTTATGACATCTAACTGGTGTTGCCCTAAACTCTTGACTCAGACTCCTCCTCTCTTTTCCTATTACTGTTTTTCTGATCTAGACCTGTTCATTCAAAACACTGAAAAAGCATGGTCTCTTCTGAATTTAATCTAACCAAATGCCTTCCATATTTGAAGCATACTGCTATTAGAGTTATATTTTCTAAAATTCAAATCTGATCATTTTGATGTTACATAAAATTCTTCAAAAGAACCCTTTAGGTGATAGAATAAAATTTTAAATATTTTATAATGCATATATATGTATACACACACACCCTTTTTCTATATATAAATATATGTGTATCATATATGTGTATGTAGCATATATAATATGTGCCAGTATATATATGCTCAAATATATATTTATTACTAACTTTCTTATATAAAATAGTGCTTAAAGCATATAAATGACTACTTATAGTTCCTTAAGCATGGTATTTGCCAGATCTGAACCTTTCTTACACTAATTTTCAGTCCAGAAGGAAATTCCTTTTCTTGGAATTGCCAAAGTTCTCATTAGTCAATTTTATTTGCTCAATCCAAGTAAATAAATCTAAGTTTCAGGTTACTTACTAAATCTTCCCAGGACTTCTCTGCATTGCTACACAGAGAAGAAATAAATACCCAATCTTTCTTTATTGTTGGTCATGAACATCCACTTTCTCTATGATTAACCTGAGGACAAAAACTAATATTTCACTTTACATATCAGAGGCTAACATAGTATCTGCCATATGGGTAATGCTGATAATTAGGTCCAGTGGATAGTTGTAATGATGTTTAGAAAAACTAGTATTTATCATTTCAGGGATTGTATGAGTCTTTACAGATTGCCAAATAATTGCAATAGATTTTACTATATAATGATCATAATAACTGTATAAACCATGTGACATTGCTACCCTTGAAATTACCCAGGTATTAATGTTGGTTGTAGTGTAGCAGGAGTTTTTAACTACACTGCCAGCTTAAACCAGAAACCTCAGGTTCTTGTCCCACGACAGAATATTAAGGAACACAGAAACCAAAAGTACACGTGAAAAAAGGAGCTTATTAAGCAACAAAACTCTCTCCAGAGAAGAAGGGGGCCTGAAATGGGTAACCTGTTGCTAGGAGTTTTTTTGTGGTTTTTATCTATCTCTTCTGGAGACGTTTCTCTCATTTACATCTCATCTGCCTCTTGCTTCCTGAGACCCAATTCTTATTGCGCATGTGGGTCCTTGACCAAAGTTACTCCATCTTGAATATTACCCATAAATACCATAAAAAAGCCCACTTAGCTAGGTAAACCACAATGCTAATGTTATGTTAATGATACTATAATGTCAAGGTCAAGTTAAGACATTTAGTTAAGCTACTGCGCCTGCATGTAGGCAGCGAGAAACCTCTTTTAACAGAACATCCTGGATTGCAGGGATGTTCTTAACCACACTAACCACATTTCCAGCCAGCAATTATAAAATGGGAGTAATGCAGGGGACATTCCCACAGGTGTTAAGTCTTCTCGAGACCCTTCCTCTCTGTCTGCCTAGCCAGATTCTGACTGTCTCCTCTTTCAGTAGTAAAGGCAGGACTTAAACTAAATCCAGTGTCTCTGGTCATAACTATATTTCTCATTGTCTCATGAATAAACAAATCAATGGCTGCATGACTGCCCTACTGTTGCATCATCACATTGAAGGATCCTCTAAAGAATGCTATGTCTCATTTCTCATTGCTGGGCTGACCTGTTCCCTGATTTTCTAATATTATAAATATCACATAATTTTAAGTGAAATTCCTACAGAAATTAGCAGCTTGTATGTATACATTCATTCATAAAATATTTGTTGTCTACATTTTGTTCTAAACACTGTACATTGTGATTATCTTACTTTTCCCATAAATGACCCGAAAAAAATCATGATTACCTCTTAATTCAAGCTTAAATCCATGTTGAGTTTACTAAAAGACAATTTCTTCATTAACTTTTTATTCTTTACACTCACTCTTTTACTCTTTATATGAAAATAGGTTACCATGTTATCTCTTAGATTATTTAAAATTTACATGTGTGTATATGTGTGTATTTGTGTGTTTGATGTATGTTATTGCCTACATTTGGAAATATGAGTGTGCGTACCTTCAAATAATGACATTATCTATTTTAAAATAAGAGCTGAAGCAATAAGGAATTCACCATATGAACAATTAAATAAATGCTATTTAAAAAATGCCCTCTGTGAATGAACATTATTCATGGCAGCCATAATTTAATTCATTCTGGAAAACAATGTAAAACCACTCTCAATAAATATTGCCATGAGCAGAACACTTTAATCACCTTTTCAAAGCCAAATGTACTTTATTAGTGACTTAGAAAAACTAATTGATGTGATCAAGAGTAGCCACGTTCTTTAATTTTCAAAAATTTACACACAGCAGAGTTGAAAATTGATCAATAGAGTAAAATTACTTAGGAAAGGTTTATCATAAAATGTATGTTTTTCTTATTGTATTATCTTTTGGTAATTAGAATAACAAGACACTTTAAGTAAAATTATTGTCTGGGCTATAGAACATACTTTGTTAGGTACAAAGGTTTCTTGTTTATACACATAAGATTCAAAAGTGTTTGTTTTGTGTCATATATGAAGTGAAATTCAGAAGTTATAATCAAAAATGAGGAAAAAAAAGTTTTTAAGGAAGTATAAATCAAAAGCTATTCTATAATTGGATGAGAGGTTTCACAAACTGCAAAATCTTGGGACTACCTACCACTGCCTGCAACATGTATGAAAAATTAAATCTCACTAAAAATAAAAATAAATAAACAAGTAAATCTCCTCTCTATCTCCTAAATAAAACAGCAATGCAACAAGAGTGAAGTTTCTTCCTTTGAAATCAGGTAAAGGAGCTGTTGAACTACTGTCTTCTGATTCGTAGGCAGTGGTTGGTAATTCACCTTGCTTTTATTATATGAGATTCAAACTAAGGGGATCCACTAATGGGAAATGAATTCAATGTCACTTGGACAAAAGCTTATTTCATTGCATTTCCCTTGTCTGCGTTAAACACACCACAAGTTCAGGACACTCTAGGAGTCTCATTAGTAAAGTTCTTCCTCGTGGAAAATCCTAGACAAGATTCGGTACATTCAGGGTGGTATGGCCATACATGAGAAACCTAGAAAATAACCGAATGTTCAGATTTGCATATCATGTTAGAGGATTGAAGTGCTTGCTCTTCCTTGCTTAAGTTTCACTGAGAAGAGACTTTTCCTAAAACCTCTATGCAACTTATTCCTCATGGACTCTTCTCTGCAGAAAAAGAAGTTTATTTTCATGGTGACATCAGCATTAGGAAATGAACATGAGTTATTCATTTCTTCTTTCGTCTATTTTGGTATTGGTGCGATGAAACTAGACTGTGCCACGGACTTGGTAAAAAAGACTCTGCACTTTTGGAAAATAAAAGTAATTCAGAAAATGTTAGGACCCATTGTGTTAGCCAAGGCCATTGACAACACAAAGAGTGTTGTTTTCAAAGCGAAATACACATGGGGGGACTAAGCATTCTGGTTTGGACAAGGCAGGCAGCATTCCATGTGTAGATACAGACCATAACTGTTCTTGACCTTGGCTTTAAGAAGTCATTCATAGTATACTATGATCACTACTATTTTGTTTTTGCTCTTGTTGCTTATTTTTATATTTAACTTTCACACTGAATATCTAAGCAAGTGATTTTTGCTAAGATGTTTTTATATAGCTAAAAGGCTGTTCTTATAGTTTCTGGATTATCTATGCAGGTTGTTTAAAAAAAAAAAAAAACAGCAGGCAGGGCATGTGAGACTGTAAGTCAACAGTAGAAAACCTGATCTGGATATTAACAAAATAGTCCAGGGTATCTGGGGCCTTTACCTGACACAATATTTGTGTGCAGATTTCTGTAGCTTGTGTGTAAACAACAGATGTGCCAGTACATACAGAAATAAACTGAGAGGAAGCTTTATCAGAATTCTGTAGTCAACAGTGCTTTAATTAGTAAACACAGCTGAAACAAATATTCAATTATTAGAAAAAGGCAATCAATCAAAAATTATAAGCCATAGAAAAACAAAGGTAAAAGAAAAACATTTTTAAGAATTATACCTAACAGCAGAACCAGAGTCGGGTGTTAAGGTTATCAGGCAAAAATTAAAATATCTATGATTTAAATGCTAAGGATCTAGAAGAAAAGGTGAACAACAGGCCTGGACGGAGAACAATTTTGGCTTAGAAGTGGACATAAGAAAATTCCAAGGGTAGAAGAGAGAAGCAATATGATGCATGAAAAATTCCTTTTAGAAGTTCATCTGAAAACTCTACATAGTTACATGGTTGAGCAAAAAAATTCAAAAGTTTAATGATATGTCATTAGAAAATGACAAATAAAAAGACAAATATTATTTTAAAATAATAAGCAGAATATCTAGGGGATCTGAGATAATATAAAATGACTTAGTATACATTCATCTGGAGAGTGAGAACGGGACAAGATAAATATTTGAAGAGATAATAACTAATAATTTTCCAAATATAATAAAATAAGCAATTTTTCAAATATGATAAAGGCTTCAAGTGACATATATGAGGGGCTTAAGATAAAAATGACAAGTTAAAATCATATCTAAATGTTTTGTAGTTAAATCGCTGATAAAAAAAGAGTCAGACCAAAAAAAGAAAAGGACATTGCATACAGAGGAATAAGATGAGAATGACAGCAGAATTCTTGTCAGAAATTTTGAAAATCATGAATCTACTATGTGATATAGGGTGCTAAGTGAGTAAAGCTACTAATATAGAGTTCAGTGAAAATATCTTTCAAAAATCAAGGCAAAGAATAACCTTTTTTTCTGACAAACAAAAACTGTTAAAAAAAAAAAACTCAAAACAACAGAAAACATAGCCAGTAGATCTGTACTACAGGAAAAAAAAAACAAAAACAAAAGCAAAAAAACTGTTGGATCACATTAACAGAATCAAGGACAAAAACTATATGAACATTTCAAAAGATGTCGAAAAAGTTAGCTCAACCTTTCATTATAAATATTCTAAAAACATCAGGTATAGAAGAAATGTATGTCAACATAATAAAGGCCATATATGACACATTCACAACTAACATTATACTGACCATGGAAAAATTGAAAGCTTTTCCCCTAAAATCTGGAATGAGAGTAAGATGCCCACTTTAGTCACTCTTATTCAGTATAGTACTTTTCCAACCAGGGCAATTAGACAAGAAAAAAGAAATAAAGGGCATCAGAATTGGAGGAGGAAGTCATAGTGTCCCTGTTTGTAGATGTTATAATCTCACATGCAGAAAATTATAAAGATTCCGCCAACAAACTGTTATCATCAATAAATGAATTCACTAAAGTTTCAGGATACAAAATTAGCATACAAAAATCAGTAGTATTTCTATAAGTCAAGTGTAAACTGTCTGGAAAAAAAAATCAAGACAAAAATTTCATTTTCAGCAGCTACAAACAAAAACCAAAGATAGAAATCTAGGAATAAATTTAACCAAGGAGTTAAATGATTTCTACAATGAAAACTACAGAACATTGTTGAAAGAAGTTGAAGAGGATACAAATAAATAGAAAGATATTCTATGCTCTTGCATTTGAAGAATTAATATTGTTAGAATGCTTATAATTCCCAAAGTGATCTAGAGATTTATTGAAATCTCTATCAAAATACCAATGACGTTTATATTTTTTACAGAAATAGAATAAAACTACCCTAAACCCATAAGGAACCATAAAAGACCCCAAATAGCCAAGGAAACCTTGAGCAAAAAGTACAAAGCTGGAAGCATTATACTACCTGACTCCAAAATACATTACATAGCTACAGTAGCCAAATCAGCATGGCATAAAAATAGACATATAGATGAAAAAAACAAAATAGAGAACATGGAGAAAAATCCATACACTTGAAGCCATCTGATTTGTGACACAGACACCAAGGACACACATTAGGGAAAAAACCGTCTCCTTAATAAATGGTGCTGGGAAAACTAAATAAATACATGTAGAGTAATACTTATTCTAACATATACAAAAATCAACTCAAAATGGGTTAAAGACTTAAATATAAGACCCTGAACTATAAAACTACTAGAAGCAAACATAGGGAAAAGGCTTCATTATAATGGTTCGGGTAAGGATTTTTTGGATAAGAATTCAAAATCACAGCCAACAAAATAAAATCAGACAAAATGAGATTAATACAACTGTAAAGCTTCTGTACAAGAAAAAAACAACAACAACAAAGTGAGGAGACAACCTACAGAATGGGAGAAACTATGCATTTGACAAGGGATCAATATCCAGAATAAATACGAACTCAAACAACTCAATGGCAAAAAAAAAAAAAAAAAAAAATCTGATTAAATAATGGGCTGAAGACCTGACTAGGTATTTTGCAATAGAAGGCATATAACTGGCCAACAGGTATATGAGAAGATGCTGAGCATCACTAATTATCAAGAAAATGCATATCAAAACCACAGTGAGATATCACCTCACCACAATTAGAATAGTTATTATCAGAACAGACTGGGTAACTTGGCGAGATCTCATCTCTACAATAAATCAAAAAACTTAGCTGGGTGTGGTAGCATGCGACTGTAGTTCTCACTACTTGGAAGACTGAAGCGGAAGGATTGCCGGAGCCCAGCATGTTGATGCTGGGGTGACTGTGTGTGTGCCACTGCACTCCAGCCTGGGCGACAGAGTGAGACTTCAACTCAAAAAGAAAAGAAAAGTAAAGAAAAAAAAGAATAGTTATTATCAAAAAGACAAAAGATAACAAATGCCTGAGTAGATGTGTAGAAATGGAAACGCTTATAAACTATTGGAGGGAAAATAAATTATTATAGCCATTATGGAAAAACAGCATGAAGGTTTCTCAAAAAACTAAATAAAACTATAAAACTTCTGTACAAGAAAGAACAACAACAACAAAGTGAGGAGACAACCTACAGAATGGGAGAAACTATACATTTGACAAGGGATCATATGGATAGAATAACCATATGACCCAGCAATCTCACTACTGGATATTTATCCAAAGGAAATGAAGTCAAAATGTCAAAGAGATGTTTGAATTCTCATGTTTATTGCAGCACTATTCACATTAGCAAAAATATTGACTCAATCTAAGTGTCCATATATCAATGAATGGATAAAGAAAACATGATAGTGGTGTACATACATAATGGAAAACTATTCAGCCATTAAAAAAATAAAATTTTGTCATTTTCAACAACATGGATGAACCGGAAGAATATAATGGTAAGTGAAATAAGCCAGGCATAGGTGACAACTGCTGTATGATCTCATTCATTTGTGGCATCTAAAAAGGCTGATTTCATAGAAGTATAGAGTGAAATAGTGGT
Source organism: Tarsius wallacei (assembly GCA_963574415.1). Taxonomy (NCBI): domain Eukaryota; kingdom Metazoa; phylum Chordata; class Mammalia; order Primates; family Tarsiidae; genus Tarsius; species Tarsius wallacei. The sequence goes on along the minus strand of CAUYQG010116196.1, from coordinate 3,364 downwards.
TACTATAGTCTGGGAAGGGTAGGAGGAGGGGGAAATGGAGAGAAATTGGTCAATGGATACAAAATTGCAGTTAGATAGGGTGAATGAGTTCTGATATTCTATTGCATAGTAGGGTGACTATAGGTAAAAATATTGTATATTTCAAAAACCTAGAAGAGAGTAATTTTAAATGTTCTCACCACATATGTGTGATAAATGTTTGAGGTTATGAATATACCAATCATTGCATAATATATAGATATATCAAAATATCACACTGCATACTTATGTGCAATTATGTGTTAATTTGAGATAAAGTAAAACTTTAAAAAGAAGCTTTTCAAAAATAAGATATGAAGAAAAGTTGGATTTACAGAAAAAATGAACAGAACTGGGGAAAAATTAAAGCAGGTACAAGACATTTAAAACATTTAATTACATTAAAAATGACTGTCTAAAATTGGACTTTATTAAGCTAAAAAGCTTCTGCACAGCAAAGGGAATAATCAACAGATAAACAGATAACCTACTGAATGGGAGTAGATATTTACAAATTATGTCTCAGATAGAGGGCTGATATCCAGAATCCATAAGAAACTTAAACAACTCAACACAGCAAAACAAATAGCCATATCAAAAAATGGAAGAAGAACATGAATAATTGCTTCTCAAAGGAAGACACATAAGCAATCAACAAACATGAAAAAATGCTCAAAATCACTAGTCATCAGAGACATGCAAATTAAAACCGCAATGTGGTATCACCTCATACCAGTCAGAATGGCCATTATTAGAAAGTGAAGGAGCAACAGATGTTGGAGCAGTTGCAGAGAAAAGGGAACACTCATCCACTGTTGGTAGAATTGCAAACTAGTTCATCCTCTATGGAAAACTGTGAAGAGATTTCTCAAAACTGAAAATTGGATTACCATTTGACCCAGCATTCCCCCTACTGAAGATCTACCCAAAAGAAAAGTAAGCAATATATGAAAAAGATACCTGAACTCATATATTCATTGCAGCACTATTGGCAATAGCAAAATCATGGAACCAACCTAAGTGCCCACCGACAATTGACTGGATAAAGAAAATGTGGTATATGCACACCAGAGAATACTATGCAAATATAAAAAAGAATGAAATCATGTCCTGTGCAACAACATAGATGAAGCTGGAGATCATCATCCTAAGTGAACTGACTGAGAAACAGAAAGCCAAACTGCATGTTCTCACTCATATGTGGGAGCTCAGCAGTCAGAAAGATAGAAATAATAGACACAGGGGTCACCAATAAACAAAGAGATGGGGAGAGAGGTTAGGGTTCAGAAATTACCAATGGGCCATCTGGGACTCAATCCCTACCACTACACAATATATACATATAATGAACATTCATATATAACCCCTGAATCTAAACTTTAAAAAAAAACTCTCTAAAAGAAAAGAAATAGCAAATATCTGTGAAATCTATAAAATATGTAAAAAAAATATGTGACAACAGTAAAAAGGATAGAAAGAAGTAATTATAGGTATACTGTTTTAAGATACACTCTGTGAAATATCTTTAATATTTTTAGAAAGCAGATTTTACTAAGAAATATATATCTCAAGCAAGAGATCACAATTACTCCAAAGAGGCACAATTAATAAGACAAATATGGATAAAAAGGGAATAATAAAAATTACAAATCCAAAAAAATGGAGACAAGGAAGGCACTAAGAAGAGATATAACCAACAGAAAACAACTAGTAAGATGATAAACCTAAATCTAACCATATCAATAATTATATAAATGTAAACAGTCTAAAAACCTTAATTTAAGAGTAGGAATTATTAAATTGGATTAAAAAAATCAAGACTCAATTATATAGAAATCTATTCTAAATATAAAAACATAGAAAAGTACAATAACATTGCAATCCAATAATCAAAAGAAAGTAGATGTGTCTGTATATCTGACAAAGCAGACTTCAGAAAAACGAATGTTAGTGGGGATAACAGAGCCATTTTATAATATTAATGGGCTCATTTACCAAGAATGAATGCAATCACAATGTGTAGGCTTCTAACAAAATTACCTCAAGATACATAACAATGGAACTGAGAAGAGAAATACTTAGACAATCTACAATTATGTTTGGAGACTTTAGCACTCCACTCTCAGGTAATCATAAAACAAGTTAAAAATTATAAGAAAATAGAAAACCTAATTAACACTGTAAAACAGCTCAATCTGACATTTATAGACTAACAATAATATTAGGATGCATATTATTTTCAAGTGCTCATGGAAACTTCATGAAGAATGTTCATATTCTAAGCTATAAAACAAATCTTGAAAAATTAAAAGAAATGAAATACAGTGTAGGTTTTCTGATTACAGTGAAATTACATCAGAAATCAAAAATAGGAAAATATAAGAGAAAACTTCTCATATTTGGACATTAACTAACAAATTTCTAAATAACTCATATATTAAAGAATTTTGTCATTAAAATAAAATTTATAAAAATATTTTGAATTGAATGAAGTCTTAAAGATTAAAAATTTGTGGGATGCTACAAAAATAGTTTTTAGAAGAATGTTTATTGCAATAAATGCTCAAAATAGAAAACAAGAAGTTATTAAATCAATAAGATAGACTTCCTTAAGAAACTAGAGAAACAAGAGCAAAATAAACAAAAACAGGAGAAATTGGGATAATAGAGCAGAAATTCAGAAAATTGAACACAGAAAAACAGATTGAGAAAAATCAGTGTAACCAAAAGCTAACTCTTGGAAACAATAAAATTGACAAACCCCTGTCCTGATGCAGTGGATGAAAATTTAAAAAAAAAACTATTAAAAATTATCAATATTATAATTATTAATTTTCAATACAAAAATATCAACATTAGAGGGGTATATATCTATATATCCTGAAGACATAACAGGAAGATAAGGAACTATTGTGGACAACTTTTCAAATTATTTGCAAATTGACTCACCCCTCCAAGTTATCAGTAGTATCTATTAGTTTGTGCCATGTCTCTTATAAGTCTAAGAAATGTGTTATACGATTATAATTTTCCTCTAAATAACTGCTGTCAGCCGGGCTTGGTGGCTCAGCCTGTAATCCCGCGCCTTGGGAGGCTGAGGTGAGTGGATTGCCTGAGCCCGCGGGTTCGAGACCCACCTGGGCAACTTGGCAAGACCTCATCTCTACAATAAATAAAAAAAATTAGCCGGGTGTGGTAGCGCGCGCCTGTAGTTCCAGCTCCTTGGAAGGCTGAGGCGGAAGGATCTCCAGAGCCCAGCAGGTAGAGGCTGCGGTGCCCAGGAGTGGCCACTGCACTCCAGTCTGGGCGACAGAGTGAGACTCCAACTCAAAAATAAATAAATAAA
>CAUYQG010116195.1:0-13662 GCA_963574415.1 Tarsius wallacei | reverse complement strand
GCATCCTCTCCAGCATCTGTTGTTTTTGAATTATTGATGATGACCATCCTGACTGAAGTTAATTGGTATCTTGTGTGGTTTTAATTTGCCTTTCTTTAATGACTAGCGAGGCTGAGCATTTTTTCATGTATCTGTTGGCTGCTCGCATGTCTTCTCTTGAGAAGTGTCTATTCATATCTTTTGCCCACTTAGTGATGGGGCTGTTTGCTATTTTCTTTTTGGCTCATTTGAGTTCCTTGTAGATCCTAGATGTTAGGCCCTTGTCAGTTATACAGTTGGCAAATATTTTTTTCCAGTCTGTTGACTGTGTCCCTACTCTCTCAATGCTTTCTTTGACTCTTCAGAAGTTTGTTAGTTTGATGAAGTCCCATTTATCTGTCTTCTCTCTTATGGCATGGGCACTTGGGGTTTTGATCAGGAATCGGTTGCCAGTTCCAATTTCCATAAGGGTGTCTCTTGCATTTTCTAAGGTTCTTATAGCTTGAGGTTTAGATCTTTGATCCATTTAGAGTTGATTTTTGTGTGTGGTGATAGGTAGGGGTCTTGTTTTAATCTTCTGCTTATGGTCAGCCAGTTTTCCCAGCACCATTGACTGAATAGGTTCTCCTCTCCCCAGTGGTTGATGGTGGAGGCTTTGTCAAAGATGAGTTGGTTGAGAAATTGAGGTTTTGCTTCTAGAATCTCTATCCTGTTCCATTGGTCTATATGCCTGTTCTTGTACCAATACCAGGCTGTTTTGGTTATCATAGCTTTATAATAAAGCTTAAAGTCTGGGAGCTTGACGCCAGGTCTGAGAAGAATACTGCTGGAAATTTAATGGGTATTTCATTAAATCTGTGGATTGCCTTGAGTAGGATGAACATCTTAATAATGTTGATACTTCCAATCTATAAGCATGGAATATTTTTCCATTTGTTTGTGTCATCTTTGATTTTTTTTGAGCAGTGCTTTGTAGTTTTCGTTGTAAAGGTCTTTGGAGAGTTCCCTTGTCTTCTATGCACTCCCAGCAAGTAGCTTCAGGGGATCCTTGACTTCCCAGCAGACTAGCCCATAGATGTAAATCCCTATTTACTCCCTTTCTTTGAACTGTATAGTATCAGTGTAATCGTAAGTCTTGTGATTTGCATAACTTTTGCAATGCATGATGTCTTAGGGCTTGTAAACTTTCTTTACTCTAAATGTCACTACCTAAATGTAAAATGCAGCTGTAACTTAAGTTCTATACAATGCTCTACTGGCCACATGGCTAATGTATAGGTACCGACAATGCTGGACTATAAAAGTGAACTGTAAAAACCTGGAGGGTGAGCAGAACCATTTTAGAAAGACCTCGAGTCCAGCTCTACTCCCTGGATTCAAACTCAGAATCAAGCTTCTTTCTACCAGTTCTCTGCCCCTTTGATTTATTGGTATCAAGGGGAGCAGCCGAGCGTTACCCAGACCATAACATAGTCAGCCATACCTGGACCACTTTCCTTGTATGTAAGTTGCTAAAGTCCATGTGTCTCCAAATCATTTCTTCAATGTATTCTTTGGTCTCTAGGACACAGTGACTTCTATTTTGGAGTCTGTAGGGGGTCCGACACTAAAACTACAGGGGAGGGAATTATACAAGGCATGTATTCCAGGGACAGGAATCTTGTGGACTCCTTAAAGTCCTGCCTATTGCAAAATCTTAAAGCAGTATATTGACAGCAATTATTATTGAGTGCCAAACACAGGTCTAAGTCCTACACATGTTTTTGTTTTTATGGTTTTTTTTGAGTTGGAGTCTCACTCTGTCGCCCAGACTGTAGTGCAGTGGCACATTCTTGGCCACCACAGCCTCGACCTGCTGGGCTCCGGTGATCCTTCCACTCAGCCTTTCAAGTAGTTGGAACTACAGGCGCGTGCTACCACACCCGGCTAATTTTTTTTTTTTTTTATTTATTGTAGAGATGATGTCTCACCAAGTTGCCTGGGTGGTTCTCGAATCCACGGGCTCAGGCAATCCACTCGCCTCGGCATCCCAAAGCTCGGGATTACAGGCTGAGCCACCGAGCCCAGCCCTACACATGTTTTAACAACAGCTCTAAGAAGTAGGTAATATTGTTATTATTCTCTCTTTTTTTTTTTTTTTGAGTTGGAGTCTCACTCTGTCACCCAGGCTGGAGTGCAGTGGTATGCTCACAGCCACCGCAGCCTCGACCTGCTGGGCTCAAGCAACCCTTCCGCCTCAGCCTTCCAAGTAGCTGGAACTACAGGCATGCGCCACCACACCCGGCTAATTTTTTAATTTATTTTAGAGATGCGATCTTCCCAAGTTGCCCAGGCTGATCTCAAACTCATGGGCTCAGGTGTGACTCAGGTGGACTCAGCGGTGACAGAGTGAGACTCTGGCTCAAAAAAAAAGAGAAAGAATTTATTTGTACTCCCCATTCTTCCTGTAGACAGAATCTCTGACATTAGAACCTTCTTGACATTCGTCAATAAGGCTTTTGTTTAAGAATTATTTAAGATGATTTCAGACCCTGAATTCCAGCAGCCTGCTTGGATACTCCCCACAGAGGAATGGGATCAGCATGAGAATATAACTTCTTCACCCCCCCAACTCCCCCCCATGACTTCACCCTGCACTCTTTTTTTTTTTTTAAGTCAGAGTCTCACTCTGTTGCCCAGACTGGAGTGCAGTGGCATGCTTATGGCCCCTGCAGCCTCAACCTGCTGGGCTCAGGCAATCCTTCCACCTCAGCCTTCCAAGTAGCCGGAACTACAGGAGCACGCTACCACGCCAGGCTAATTTTCTGATTTATTGTGGAGACGAGGTCTCACCATGTTGCCCAGGCTGGTCTCAAACCCACAGGTTCAGGCAATCTTCTCCCTTTCACCTCCCAAAGTGCTGGGATTATACACTTGAGCCACCGCATTCAGCCTACACTCTTCAACCAATTAACAATCTGCACCTCCACCCATTCCAATACCCTTAAAAAGTCGACCTCAAACTCCTCTGGGGAGATGGATTTGAGGCTCCCTCCTGTTTCCTCATTCAGTGACCCTACAATTAAATCTTTGTCTGCTGCTCTGTTTGGGCATATTGACCTGTTGTATGCATTGGGCAATGAACTTACGGTTACAATTTCTCAGCCTCAGGAATATTGACATTTTGGATCATGTAATTCTTTGTGGTGGGGGCTGTCCTGTGTATTTGTAGGATTGCTTAGCAGCATTCTACCCATGAGGTTTTTACCCATGAGGTACAAGTAGTATGCCAAGTTGTGACAATCAAACATGTCTTCAAACATCGTCAAAGTTAGGAGGGGAGGGGACTGCATCACCCCAAATTGATCAAACATTGTCAAAGTTAGGAGTTATCACCCCAAATTGAGAACTAGTTCTTTAGTGGAAGAAGTAAACAAAACACACACAGCCTGATGTAATGGCTCAGCCTGTAATCCCAGCACTTTCGGAGGCTGAGGCGAGAGAATTGCCTGAGTCCGGGGGTTTGAGGTCAGCATGGGCAACTTGGTAAGACCTCATCTCTACAGTAAATCACAAAAACTAGCCAGGCATGCTGGCATGTGTCTGTAGTTCCAGCTACTTGGAAGGCTGAGGCGGAAGGATTGTCTGAGCTCAGCGGGTCAAGGCCGCAGTGGCTGTGAGCATGCCACTGCACTCCAGCCTGGGTGACAGAGTAGTGAGACTCCAACCCAAACACACACACCCACACACACACACACACACACACACACACATTCAAACACACACCACTTGCTAGGCAGAAAGACAGGACGAGAAAGAACAGAATGCATGGATGGGAGAAAGGCTTTGACTATTACAGAATGGCTGGGGGCCACTGGTCTGGTCCTTGAGGCTGTAGCTTTTTAAATCAGGCTTTTTTAGATGCAAGAAGAAACCAGGGTTGGGTGAGCAGGGCTTCATTGCACTTTCATCCTATTCTTCCTTCGTGCTTGGATTGGAGAAGTTGAGGGAGGAGAGTGAATCACAGAAAGTTTTTTCTTTACCAAAGATTTGGGTGACTCTGGTTTGTATTGTTTCCCTTTCTTTATTTCCTAGTAAAAATCTAAACTTTCATTAAATCCCCTAAAGGATCATTGGGGAAAAAAATTAATGAGTTTGGTCAAAGACTGTACTTTAGACTTTCTATAGCTGTAGATACAGCAAGAAGGAGACTTCATCCAGGAAAAGTCTCAACTTAAAGCCTAAAAATGATCACATAAAAGATTTTGTTTTTGGGGGGTTTTTTGGGAGGAGGGAGGTGTTATATGTTGCTATATCCAAGTCTTTGTATACTTCTTCTTCTTTTTTTTTTTATTTTGAGTCAGAGTTACTCTATCACCCAGGTTGGAGTGCAGTGGCACACTCACAGCCACCGCAACCTCAACCTGCTGGGCTCAGGCAATCCTTGCACCAAAGTCTTCCAAGTAGCTGGGAACTACAGGTGCACGCCACCACACCCAACTAATTTTTTTGATTTATTGTAGAGGTGAGGTCTCACCATGTTGCCCAGGCTGGTCTTGAACCCACAGGTTTAGGCAGTCCTCTCGCCTCTGCCTCCCAAAGTGCTAGGATTACAGGCATGAACCACGGGTCCCTGCCTTGTATACTTCTTATATTAACAAAAATATATAGATAAATTTCTGGAGTAAAATTATTTATGAATTGAAAAATCCTAATGCACTTTGCTTTCCTGCCTGGATATTCTGACTTTAAATATGTCTTTGTTCTGTGGCCATTTCCTTTCAAACCATATAATGGCCTATTCCTTTCATGCAGTCAGCAAATAATAAGCATGTATCAAAGACCTGCCATTTCACTGGCACTTTAGGAAAAACAAGGTATCATAAGATCCAGATCTTTCCTCTCTAGAGTTAGGTCACTGCTGTGATAAACCAGTTTTTTGTTTTGTTTTGCTTTCTAGAGGGAGAATGCTGCTCTATTGCCCAGGCTGGAGTGCAGTGGCACTATCATAACTCACAGCATGCAGCAATCTTCCCACCTCAGCCTCCCAAATTGCTGGAATTACAGGCGTAAGCCACGAAGCCTGGCCAGAAAACACTTTATTTTTTTTTTTTGAGTTGGTGTCTCACTCTGTCACCCAAGCTGGAGGGCAGTGGCACGCTCCCAGCCACCACAGTTTTGATCTGCTGAGCTCAGGCGTTCCTTCCACCCCAGCCTTCCAAGTAACTGGAACTACAGGTACGCACCACATGCCCAGCTAATTTTTTGATTTATTGTAAAGTTGAGGTCTCACCAAGTTACCCAGGCTGGTCTCGAACCCGTGGGCTCAGGCAATCCTCTCACCTCGGCCTCACAAAGTGCTGGAATTATAGGTGTGAACCACTGCGCCTGGCCTCAGAAACCAGTTTTACATGTGAAGTGAAAAATCTTTTGTGAAATTGTTCAATCTAGGAGCTCTTCTACTCAAAAACAGGTTTGGTTTCAAAAATTTATTCATCAATCTTTTTGTTTATTAAGTAAGAAGAGACCAAAAGTGCTTAATATGGTGTTGCTCCTGGATATATTCCTACCAAACAGAAGTAGAAATGATTTCCTTCATTGCTTTAACAGTTGACATACATTTTCTCTTTACTTGGATATGTGGCAGTTGCATTAGGAATTTCTTTTCTAAAAAAAAACTTCAACTAAAATGAAGGTCTGTTGAAAATAATCTTTCACTTGATGATTTCTCCAATGATCTATGAAACCCCTTAGCAAATACATTTTGCTGTTATATAACTCCCAACAGACATTACATGTACGGGAACCTCAGTCACATTTGTACTCTGCTTAACCTTGGCATTTTAAGCCTGAACTCTAGACTTCCCCTAAACCAGCCATAGGCTACACGCCTTGGTTGGGGGGTCTGGTAGACCCTGTTTTATTTTTGCTATCACAAGTCAAATGCAAAGCCTTGACACTGGTTCCTTCAATGCTTTCCCACTACACGCCTACCAAGGTCAAAGGCTGTCCTCAAGGTCTCCAAGACGGGAATCATAAGAACTTTCTAACCCTGGGAAAATCCCTGCTGAATTGACTATGACATCACACAAGTTAATATGAGGGGAGGCTGACCTGACCTCTCCGCCTCTCAAAAGGCCAGTTCCTGGAGGGCATTCTATGGACTTCAGGAAGCTCCTATTGGGTTTCCCACTTTCTTTCCCCTGGCAGGAGGCCAGTCTGGCCAGGGTCTGAAGGGTTGTGAGGATATATAGCCCTCTGGGCATGGCTGTGAAGTCCTTCACTTCTTGTTGCATTTACTGTGTCTCAGTGGGAGAAACAGCGTGGATGGTAGGTAGTTACTTGAGTGTGGCTGACATTCCCATTTGCTATGCCTGGCCCAACTTAGTATACATGAGACATATTATTTATCATTTCTCCATTTCTTTTTTTTTTTGAGTCAGAGTCTCACTCCATCGCCCAGGCAGGAGTGCAGTGGCACACTCACAGTCACCGCAACCTTGACCTGCTGGGCTCAGACGATCCTTTCACCTCAGTCTTCCAGGTAGCTGGAACTATAGGCACACGCCACCATGCCCAGCTATTTTTTTTTTTTAATTTATTGTAGAGACTAGATCTCAACAAATTGCCCTGGCTGGTCTTGAACCCCTGGACTCAGGCAATCCTCTCGCCTTGGCCTCCCAAAGTGCTAGGATTACAGGCTTGAGCCACCGTGCCAGGCCCCATTACTGGTTATTGAGGACCGCATGGATGTATTACTTTTCACTGAGTGCATAATTCACTCTTTGTCCTTTAGAATTTTTCCCACTGTTCAACAATTTATCAAATTTGCCCTGCAATACTTGCCATTTTCTCATCCTTTTCAATGTATTATCTACACTTACATTTTTGTCACAGCGACACATTTCTTCTTTAAAAAAACTGGTCTGGGCTGGGCATAGTGGCTCATGCCTATAATCCCAGCATTTGGGGAGGTCAAGGCTGGAGGATTGCTTGAGCTCAGGAGCTTGAGATTGGCCTAAGGAACATAGCGAGACTTTGTCTCTACAAAAATTACAAAATAAAAATCTTAGCTGGGTGTGGTGGCACGTGCCTGTAGCCCCAGCTACTTGGGATGCTGAGGCGGAAAGATGGCCTGAGCCCAGGAGGTCGAGCCTTCAGTGAGCCATGATCTACAATTATGCCGCTGCCTTCCAGCCTGAGGGACAGAGTGAGACCTTGACTAACCAAAAAAAAAAAAGAATTATCTGAAGACATCTTCGCAGCCAAACCTCCTTCTAAAGAAAAATCCAATGGCAAAAACTGACTGTGCTTAACTATTGGGTACCATCATTTGGGGCAAGTAGAGTTGAAGTGCCTCTCTGAAAATACATTTTATTCTATTTAGATTTTATTTTTTTTTTATTTCTGAGTTGGAATCTCACTCTCATCCACGCTCACGACCACCGCAGCCTCGACCTGCTGGGCTCAGGCGACCCTTCCACCTCAGGCTTCCATGTATCTGGAACCTCAGGCATGTACCACCAAGCTTGGCTAATTTTTTGATTTATTGTACAGATACGGTCTTGCCTAGTTGCCCAGGCTCGTCTCAAACTCCTGGGCTCAGGCAATCTTCTCACTTTGACCTCTCAAAGTGCTGGCATGAACTACCGTACCCAGCTCTATTTAGATTTTAAAATTACTTCGTAGAAAGAGCTTCTGTGGCATTAATTGGAGGCACTTATGCCTATTATTCATTATCTCTTCATTTCTTAGAAGATAATGTGGTATCAGGCAGGGAGGAATGGGCTAGGAATCAAGGTACATGTACAAAAATGACCCAAAAAAAATGTCCTGAACAATCATTCCCTTCCAGGCATACAATTGCACAAAATCTATACTAGTGCTATCACAGAATTTTCTGTGATGACGTAAATACTTTTTTTTTTTTTGAGTTGGAATCTCATCTCACTCTGTCGCCCAGGCTGGAGTGCAGTGGCATGCTCACGGCCACTACGGCCTTGACCTACTGGGCTCAGGGGATCCTTCTGCCTCAGCCCTCCAATTAGCTGAAACTACAGGCACGCTACCACGGCCTCCCAAAGTGCTTAAGCCACCGCGCCTAGGTGTAAATTCTTTATAACCATGCTGCCCAATACTGTGTGCCCAATACAATAAGGTGTCACCAGCCACATGTGATGATTGAGCACTTACAAGTGTGGCTAGTGTGACTAAAGAGCTCAACTTTTAATTTAATTTAATTATAGTTAAAGTTTAAGCAGCTACACATGGCCGGTGGCTATTGTATTGGACAAGGCAGATCTATGATTAATTCCTTGCAATTAAGTGCCAAAGATTTCTAACCGCAAATTTCAAACTAAAAATATACCCCCCTTTATTAGTTTATTGTGAGTAAAATAGCTGAAGGTTAGCATCTAGTTCACTTTGCCAGAATGAAATGATGCGTCCCTAGACAAATGGAGCGCTGGTATAAAATCAGTGAGCACTTCCCAGTGGGCTGGTGAAGCCCTGCTGTTTCTAAGCAAGAAAGATAGTATAGAGAGTATAGACTTTATGTCATAGGGGCATTTTTTGTTAAAGTTGCTTGCAATGGGTTACTCAAGTGGAAAGGATAACAGTGTCCACAGACACTGAATCCTAGCTGTATCTGCCCAGGTTTTCCAAGTCTCTATTCAAATCTCCCTGAATAGCACCAGTGGCTTCGATCTTCTAGAAAACAAAGGAAATCAAGAGTGAGAAAAAAAAAACAGTAAGAGTACCATAAGTGAGCAGAAAAACATACTTTTCTGAATTGGACTGGTTACCAACAAAATCGAATTCAAGGTAGGCAAGGCTGATACTGAAGCAGGGTAGAGGAGGTCCTTCCTGACCCTGCTTCTAACCTTCCTTCTGGGATGGACCTCTGTCTGCGGATTGCTCTTTCACCCAAGCGCTGCCCCAGAGCCTCTTGGGTACAGCTCTGTAGGTTGAAAGCCCTTTTTCTCTAGTTTCTAGAGTGTTCACCTTTGGCTTCACACTTGGTGCACTGCTCTTACAAGGCTTTACTTCACTCCTTTTCCAGGATCTTTCCCTGTTTGAGGACCCTAAAATTCCACCTTTTTCCCTATCCCATTCATCTTTATCCGGGGTGGTTCAGCTGAAGCATGTTGAGCAGCATGTAAGAACATGCAAGCATGTAAATGCATGGTTCTACTTCTCCCATGTTTGGAATGAAGTAGCTGCTGAATAGATATTTTGTGGATGACTCATAACCCAGAACACTGAAGTTGAATGAATGATCAAGCCCCTCCCAATCAGGGAATTGATGTCACCATCACCCACTTCACAATAGTGTCACAACTACCAAAATACTTTAAACGTTTGTAACAGGAATAAAATTTTCGAAACATTAAGTCAATATCTTTTCATTTCTGATGATGATTCATCTTCCCTCATTGTCCTGTAAGTTGCTGCCCCTTGGACCCATGGGCAGGATCTGGTGAGAATGAGAGTCATCACTGCACTTAGTGTAAAAACGGGTCTTAAAAGATTATAGGTAGACAAAAGTCTGAAAACAGACACTTCTTTTTTGCAGAAACTGAGCTTTGCTCAGAAAAACACGTATGGTCGGAGGAGCTGGATGTAAGGAACCATACCAGAGCAGGGATGGGTAGTGCTGGCCTGCAGGAGGACTCCTCCACCGCATCCCACGGCAGCCTTCCCAGACTACAGAAAAAAGCCAAATGAGAGAGCAGGTAGAAAGGCCAAGGCCAGACCTCCTAGGGGCAGTCAGGGACATCTGGGGGAAATCTATGAGCACAATATAAGCCAAAAAAAAACCTGTCAGTGTCTTGCAGAGTCCACCATCCTGACCTGGAAAACTGACCTGGGGCAGCCCTCAGGGTCTCACACGCTTGCAGCATGGTACTAGAACATGACAGGAGGATGGGAGTTGGAGCAGGAGGGAGAATAAAGACACCAAGAGGGCCATCTGACTCCATGTGGCCCGGGGAAGGGGCACAGAGTCCGCAGACCCATGCAGACAATGTAAGCAGGCCCCTGACATGAGTCAGGGGTCCCAGCACATCATCGGCGGTGCATGGGGCTAATTAATTCTCTGTGCACAGCAGAGCCCACGGACAGGCTCCTCAGTAGAAGCCAAGTGTGCCAAGGGGCATTGCAGATGCCCCTCCCCTTGCCAGTACACAATCCTCTCATCTAGGATAAGGGGACAGGGAAATTCTTGGGAGGGGAGAAGCTGCCCTGAAAGAAAGTTTGAACTTTGAATAGACTGAATATTTACTCCTAAATAAACTTTTTTTTTTTTGAGTTGGAGTCTCACTCTGTCGCCCAGGTTGGAGTGCACTGGCATGCTCATGGCCACTGCAGTCTCGACCTGCAGGGCTCAGGCAATCCTGCAACCTCAACCCTCCAAGTAGCTGGAATCACAGGTGTGCACCACCACACTCATCTAATTTTTTAATTTATTGCAGAGACATGATCTTGCCAAGTTGCCCAGTCTGGTCTCAAACCCCTAGACTCAAGCAATCCTCTCGCCTTGGCCTCCCAAAGTGCTGGCATTACAGGCATGAGTCGTCGCGCCCAGTAGAACATTTTTAGTTTGGGGAGAATGAAAATTGTCAAGGGAAAAAAACCTGTTGTCAATGCAAACAGGAGCTCTGGCGAGATGAGCTCAGTGAAGGAAAATAAAGAAGGATGCATTTCTTTATTTTTTATTTATGCACATATGATTCATGGTGCGTGGATGTTGACCCCACTACAAATTCACCATTCTTTTTCTATTAATACGTTAAGAGAAAAATATGCTTCCCACTCCCCAAATTAGAAGCAATGATGACCAGATTGTGTAGTAAATATAGAAAGCTCCCTCATTCAGTATATACTGGGTTCTTACTGTGTGCCACGTGGGCTCTGTAACTCCAGTTTTAACATGTAATGTTCATTTAGGACAGTGAGAGAGCTTTCCCACTGCTGGGGAAAGCAATAAGATCCTTAGAAAGATTATATATATATTAGATATATATTTAACAACCAAAGTCCTCATCCTGCTTCTAGCAAGACCCCAGAGCAAGCTTGCGTGTGCTCATAGGTCACCTTCATGTTGTCATTTAATATTTGCAGTTAGTACCCCCCACCTCCAACGCTTCCTCAGAACCTATTTATGGCTATTTGAATTGCCACTTTGGTCTTTCAAGTTAAGCAGTATCCCTATACGCAAAATTGCATTCCTAAAATCATCATGTATCACCATTAACAATAGCTTAAGGTTATTGAGCGAGTTATAGTTTACACTGTGATGCACACTACTATTTAATCTAGATGGCAGGTAGATCATTCATTGCCCCCATTTTACAGATGAGGAAACAAAGGCTTTGTTGTTCAACAGTCTTTCTCAATAAGGACTAACCCAGATCTTTAGAATCATAGACCTGCATTGCCAGTCCATTCAAATACCTGCTTGGCTTCTGCCATTTCTTAGATAACAGATTTGGACCTTGCTACTTATCTATAGATACTGTCTTATTTGAGGTGTAGTGTGGTTCTAGGTCCACCGTATGCACCAGTATGTTCCTGATCCACCTTGCCTACATTTACCTCCCCTTTCTCTGAATGCCCAATACCATTAGTTAATCCATCGTGTTCTTCCTTGAAGCTACCCTTACACTGTTACATTTCCATATGCTTCCAACAAGATGGACCGCCTTAGAATCTTTTCCTACCCATTCGCTCCATACACCCTTGCAGGGGACCTGGCACACCACAGGTCCTCATCTATTTCTGAATTTGTTGACTGACTGAAGTAGTTCAGTTACTCTCTGATAGTAGCAAAAGGGACGCATGAGGTCCCTGAAACCCTAGTCCAAGGGAAGAACTCCAAAAATCAGGCAACTCTTTCCCTGAGGGGAGCAATGTTCTTTCTGCTTCACAATTTTGTGTATGATCGTTCCTGTCAAGACCCCAGAAGTTAACTTATTATTTAGCCAGGCCCGATGAAGACTGTGTCATTTTATTCTTCCAATGAAGAATGCTGTTCTTTTTTAGTGACCAAAGCATACTGGGGTAGCTTGCAAATACTGCAGTAATTGCTCGATGTACAGATGAATGCATTCCCAGGCTAGTGCCTTGCGTAGAACTATCAAATATAATCGGGGTTTTTAACCTTGTGACACAGCCTTACAGAGTGCCTTTCTTATTTCCTTTCTCGAAAGTACATGCAGTTTACTGTGGACTTTCCCATCTGTCGGTGCAGCTGGAGGTGACTTCCTGCTCTGTCAGCTGACCGTGAGTCACATCTCTTCTGCACTGCACGTTCATGAGGCTGCTTCTGCATCCAAGGCGACAGGAGAAGGAAGGGTGTTCTGGCACTATCAGGCCTCCTGTTGGTGGGATATCATTTATTTGGGGTTTTGTTTTTCTGTTCATTTGAAACCCCACAGTTATAAGCTTTGCTCCCCAGCTTCTGCCTCTGGGATGATGCTTTAAAAGACAGGAAAGCCAGTTTCCTACGTTCCTGGATAAAAATGACATTTTAAAAAGTCCATCCCTTTAAGCAATGAATCATTTATCTGGGCAACCCCTTTCGTCAAGGGGAGCCTCCTTTGAGCCACATTTTGGGGATGTCTCCAGTAAGGCAAATGGTGATGACCGAGCGCTTGTTCTGGAATCAAAATGATGCAAGTGGAGTTCAAAAGGAATTTCAAAATCACAGGAAAGGGGCTTTAGGGTGGGTTTGAAATACGAATAAGGAAACTTCCTGGATCAGGGAAGTCATGGGAACAAAATTCTGGGGAAGCTTGAGGCTCAAGAATAAGCAACCTGTAGGAAGATAGAGGAGTTTGGAAACCACTCCTGCCTTCTGCAAGTATCTTGCATATTATTTAGCTACTTGGGGTTCAAAGTCTTTCTCAGTAAAAGAGGATAAAGGAGCAGTTAGCACTAATCTAGCTCATCTGATGCTTTTGTTGTCTGTCTATCTATCTATCTATCTATCTATCTATCTATCTATCTATCTATCTTTGTTGAGATGAGGTCTCACTATTTTGCCCAGGCCAGCATAGCACACACCTGATTAATGTACTAATAAAATTGTCAGCATTTGATTTAAAAGGTGACTGAAAACAAAATAATAATTTAAACTCAATATAATAATTTGCAGGCCAGGCTGGGCACAGTGGCTACTGCCTATAATCCCAGCACTTTGGGAGGCTGAGGTGAGAGGATTGCCTGAGTTCATGGGTTCGAGACCAACCTGGGCAATTTGGCGAGACCTCATCTCTACAATTATATATGTTGTTTAACTGAAAGATTTCAATTTTTTTTTTTAATTGAGTTGGAGTCTCACTCCATCGCCCAGACTGGAGTGCAGTGGCCACTCCCAGTCACCGCAGACTCGACCTGCTGGACTCCGGCAATTCTTCCACCTCAGTCTTCCAAGTAGCTGGAACTACGGGTGCACACTACCACGCCCGGCTAATTTTTTTGATTTATTGTAGAGATGAGGTCTCGCCAAGTTGCCCAGGTGGGTCTCGAACCCGCGGGCTCAGGCAATCCACTCACCTCAGTCTCCCAAAGCGTGAAATTACAGGCTGAGCCACCGAGCCCAGCTGATTTCAATTTTTTATATTCTTTTTCATAAGACCTATTTATTTATAGGCATTCCTCAAAAGTTTATTTTGTGAAAGTGAAGAAATCTCAGTAATGTAG